>JAEANM010016340.1:0-13305 GCA_017656035.1 Myanophis thanlyinensis
AACAGTGTTGTTGGTCTCCTTTTTTTGCAAGTGCATCAATGTCCGGCGTTATATTTATTGTGGCAATTCTCAAGATATATCCGAGGTGTTGGTCAGTTAACTTGGATCTGTAACAGTCTTTGTTGATGTTCATGATGCTAAATGTCTGTTCAAATACAGACATTCAGACATTCGTTGAGCCAAACAATGTCAGCATCTTCTGTGCCATCCTCCGGCGGGCCGGATTAAAAAGCCCAATGGGCCGGATGTGGCCCGCGGGCCATAGTTTGCCCATGCCTGGTCTAATCACACTTAGTCAATAAAGAATTCTATTCTAGGCTGGCCTAGTGGTCATAATAAACTCTCCTGCCAACACAGTAAATTGTCCCAGTTTTCTTTTGGTACATTCTTGAGAAACTCAAATATGAGAATCACAAAGAGGGATTTTTTTAAAATACCTAGCTTATCATATTAAAAACAGTTTGTCTGTTAAAATACATATATAATCTCTCTGAATGTTCATCAAGCCCTGCTGTCTATGTATTTCTGGGAGGAATGAATGAAGAATGCCAGGAGTGTATTCAAGAGTATATGATTGTCATCCCAGCCTTCATGGTCATCTCAGCTGCCCAGCTAAAGCAAGCAGGCATTTATATTGAATTGCAGCAATATATTAGAAGTTGATGGCTGGTCTTGTCTCTGGGGGCATGTTGTATGATGATTGCTGAGAAGAGAAGGCAAGAAAGACAAAGATCTCAGGAAAAGAACCTAACAAAGAATTTTAGAGAGCTGTTTAAAGAAACTAGAAGCAGTATAATAACATTTGTAAGGACATAGATGGAGAAACAGACATAGAAAACAAGAAAAGTTTTCTAAGGTATTCTCTGTTTAGAAAAACCTTTTATTAGAAAATGAAGTGAGATCATCCCTCTGATCATTACCAAGTTTAACAGACTACAGAAATTGATAGAATTTCTGATTGATGGAATTTGTAGAAATATGTGGAATACATATTGAGGAAAGCAGGGTAGAAGGAAGATGAGCGTGTTTTAAAAATTGGAGGAAGAAACATCAATAACTTGCACTATGCTGATGACATTACTCTGGTAGCTGAAAGTGCAAATGATCTGCAAATTCTAGTGTAATGAAAGACAGAGTACTGAAAAAATAGGACTATTAAATCATGGCTTAAATGTGATCTGAAAAGCAGCTCAGTGTATATTCATATTACAACTAGTAATTTACACTGATACTATCTTCTAAACTTTGCTAACTCATTAATTCGTAATATGGGTTATGGAACTATAGTTTTGATTTGCCCTTGTACTTCTAAAAGGATGTTAGTTTAAAAATGCCCTACCAAAACCAGATAATTTGTAATCTAGCCCAGAAATTACTATATATTACCAAAAGCAATTCACAGCCTGTAGCAAATATTTTTTCCCCCAGAGATGCTGGGAATGAAACCTGGATCTGTTTTATTTATTATGTTACTTCATTTAGATTTGGTTTTCCCATTCTCCACCCCAGTGGAAACTAGACAACATATCTGGAATCTCCAGGATCTTCTAGTCCAGTTGTTGACAGTCTGCAAAATAGCTGTTGTACCATCTGTGCTCAGGCCCTCTCCAGCTTGCCTGGCTAGCATATGCGCTACTCAGAGATATGGGCTCTACATATTGCAAGTCAAGATCTTTCTATCTTTGAAATGCTATTATGTGCCACTTATTATTCCTACTATTGTTTTCTTTCTACCAGTTCCAGTGGATACTAAGTAGAGCTAGGGTTGGGTGGCTTTAAAGAGTGCTTCAGGGAGGCAGGGTGTATCTTGCTATGGTCTTTGCCCAATCCCTGAGCTGGGGAAGGAGGTCTCATGAATATGAAAAGCATCTGTGCTCCCTCGCTCTCTCCCTCCCTCCTCCCTCCTTTCTTCTCTCCTCCTCCTAGTCTCCTGGCCATGAAGGCAGCAGCAGAGCAGCTCAATGCAGGATGCTGAAAACCCACACGAAGCTTTTCTCGGGGACCCTAAAGATGCTACCCAGCTAAAGAGATAGCAGGCATTCAGGTAAGGCCGAATTTGAGATCACCTTGGGTATTTGTGGCTCACAGGGAAGAGGAACTTGGAAGAACCTGCCTTTAGAGGGACTGGTCAGAGATTGCTTCGCCCCAGGCTCAGTTAGGATTTCTAATCTAGACAATGGATGCATGCTATGCTTCGCTTATCTGGATGATGCAGGATTAGTGAAGCCAATGGGCCTTGCTGAGGGATGCAGGAATTCTTTTCTCTCTACCTTTCCACATCCCATCCCATACAGACTGGATTCCACAAGAATGAAAAAAAAAAAAAAAGGGCAGATGTAGCCCAGCCTTGTTCTTTGTATTACTGGAGGAAATGGATGTTGCCGCTAGCTAGCTAGCTACTACTGCTTTGGTCTGCCTTTTGTATGAGGATTTGTGTCTCTCTTCTCCCTCCACAGCAATACCCCCCCCCCCCCCTGCAAAGATCAAATTTCCCTCAGTTCATGGCTGATTTCATTCATTTCTCTCTCCTCTTGGCTCTGGGTCAACAGCCCCGTGGAATTTGGAAGCTAAACAGGGTCGCATGGCTTTGTAACGCCAGCATACAAATGAAAACTGATGGTTGAATCTTTAAAAAACAACCTGCAACTTTTTGTATGACGCGAAAGTTAAATAGAACTGCTGCTCTTTCTTTGCTGTTAGATTGGCATCGTTCTCTTTTGCTGGGATGGGGGTAGGAGAGTGAAAGGAACTATTCTTTTTCTTGTTTATCAATGTCATGGGAATGATTGAATCAGAGATCTGGAGGAGGCAGCCAACTTCGTGCCATTTGTTGTGCAGTGCTTGCTTGGATTACTGCCCCCCTCCCTCCCAGTAAAATGCAACATAAGGTGGCACTCTGCACAGTGATTTGTGCCGGGAGACACATGTGGAATTCTTTGGAGATGTGATGCCTTGGAATAAAAAGTTCCAATCTGTATATTGGAGATTAAATATATTGGAGATTAAATATGTAAGCTGTATATTGGAGATTAAATGGGTATTTGACTGCCATTTACCTCAGAAAATGTGTTGCCAGAATTTGGAAAAGAAAAGAGAATGGGAAAACATAACCATCAACTTCACTGCCTTTCTCACAGGCTGCATTTAGCTTGTTGGAGCCAAAGTTATGCAAAACTGCTGTATGGTTTTTTTCTTTTTCTATCCTCTTCTCTAAACCATATGCTGTAATTCCTATCTATATATGTCTTGATCTCATTGAGATCCCCTCCTTTTGTCTTATTCAGCAAACCATGATTAGGCAAATCATGACTGAAAATGAGAGAGAATTCACTCTCTTTATCTTTTGAAAGAAAAGCTGCTGCTTGAAAGGCAGACCTTAAATTCATGTAAGATTCTTCGTGCTAATTCTCCCTGGCATCTTCAGGTAGGACTGAATGTGATTTTAGGATGAATCTCCTAGCTGAAGCACTCTCCATGCGCTCTACAACTAATGCTGTCTGAGGGTGATGGGAGTTTTAATGCAACACACGCTGAAAACAAAGTTGGAGAAGGCACAATAGCTAATACTGATTGGACCAGTGATCAAATAAAGCAGCTTATTATTTTGCTACTTTTTTATCAAGAAAAAAGGTAGCATAAAATAATTTACTAAGATTCTCCTCATTCATTCTAGCCCAGAGTTGATGGCTTATTCACTGGTGGCATCTTTCATTCAATACTGTCAGTGATTCCTTCATTCAACTGTTCCGAAGAATTTAACAGATAATTCATATATAATGTGCTTCTCTAGAGTCTGGTGTTATAGAATAAACATTGTCTGGAGCTGAATTCAATTTAGTGATTCACTTATTAATAAGCATTGTTTTCTCTACCACCTCATTGCAGTCTTTCTCTAAACATCATTACAACATTAAATAGAGCAATAAGCATGAAAATAATCTGTTTTCTGTGAGGAAAAATAGATATGAAACATTGAATATCTAATTCATATAAGAGTTGCAGTTACATATTTATCTTTGTCAAATTAGAAACAGCTAAGGAAAAAACTGTGAGCCAATTTGATATAGTGGTTAAGGTACCAGGTTAGAAACCAGGAGACCGTGAATTCTAGTACCACCTTCAACACAAATCCAGCTGAGTGATCTTGGCCAGTCACTTTCTCTCAGCTCTAAGAAGGAGGCAATTGCAAATCACTTCTGAAAACTTCTTGCCGACCTGTATTTTTTAAGAAATTCATGTGGGGAATCCAATGCTCTTTTAATTTTTCTACATTTTCCTCAAAAAGAGAAAGTTGGTCTCATTTATACTCGTTGGTTAAGGGTAGTCATGTTATTCAGTGTCCTCTCATTTCTCATGTATCTGGTTTTCACTACATCTTCACAACATATCTTCCCTGGAGCTTCATATCAACTCTGCATCTTCCTTCTGTTTACTTTGACTTTTAACTTCCTTCCGACCTTCTGAACTAACAGACAAGTTGCAATCCTGATCCATCTCCTGAGCAGTTAAAATAGATAGAAATCTTGGTGCAACAATTTAGCTAAATACATACTTGGTCTTGGTTTATTGCAGAAACTAGTCATAGTTGAGTCTAGTAGTTAGTGCTTGGAAGGGAAATTGCCACTGAAGGCCAGACATTATAGTATACCCAGAAATAAACACACACACATATAGATGTACAAAAAGAGTATATATTACAAATCAGTTTTATATTGTTGCCATGGATACATCCATATAAAGATCCCAGGAACTGAACTCGACTCAAAAGCTTGACTTTGGGCAATTCATTTTCTCTGATTAGAGCCATATAGAACAGTTCTCTTCATTCTCTGTGAATGCAGAATGCAAGAGATTGAAAGCTTCTACCAGAAAGAAAAAAATGATTATGTTGCCTACCTATTTCTTGGTGCAGTCTTCTCTTTCAAATGCCCTTGCTTGCTCTATGTCCTTTTTAAAGAGATAGCTCTTCTCAGCTCATTCAAAGTTCATTTCTTCAAATGTTTCCCCATTATCCACTTTCCTTAGGTTAACTCTTCCTCCATTAACAGTTGAAAGTATCCTCTCAACACGCTGTTTTGAATATATTTAATTACCTGCATTGATTGGGGCTTTCTGACTAAACCTAGCTGCAAGCAGTAGCATATTGAAAAATGGCAGCTGGCAGCCTCAAGCAGTTCTCTGTATTAGATGAAGCCAACAAGATGTCATCTCTCTCAAGCTGTTAGGATGAAGCTGTCTGCACTGACTGTATCCAATGCTGCATTGAAACAATTTGGGTGCCACTCATAGTTGTCCTTTCTAAACAATCGGAGCCTTATCCAAACTTTTACCTTCAGTTCCATAATTGATTTGCATTTAGCTCCATGTGCTGATTCATTTGTCCCTGGTCTATCTATGCTGGGACCTTTCATGATGTTGAGAAGCCAGTTTCTTTCTCTCTCCCTTAAGGTAACTGAGTACCATAATTTAACAATTCCTTGATATTTGGCATTTCTAGGAGAAGATCTCTTCCTTTAAGGGGATGGGCTTGCTACATTTGATTTTTCTTGCATGTATGGAGGAGAAGGATTAATGTTTCTATCATGGTAGTTAAATGAAGATTCCATGTCTATCGATATCTTGGATTATTCATTACCCATTCTTGGGCATTAAACATAAGTGAAAGTTCAGCACATTCCTGCTTGTACAGGAAATTCCAGATAGCTGCTTTCGAAATGGAATATTGTGGCAAGCAAAATATCTTCGTAGAAATGTCTTACATTTTTGGCTATGTTAGAATATATGTATATTTCAGAGTTCGATTTCAATTGTTTATTGTATAGGAATGTAAAATGTATTGGAATCAGAAGTGTATAGAAGATAGGAGCTACTGTCACGACAGAGAAAGATTTCTGACTAGGCAAGATATATTGCTCAAAAAAGCATTTTTGAAATGCTGCAACCTGCCTTCTTGAAGTTGTTCATTGATTTCATATACTTGTAAACCAATTACATTCTGCAGATTTAGAGAACTTGGGAGAAAATGGATTATTTAGATTCCCTTCAATACTGTTTCATATCTGAGTAGAGGACCAAATGGGTGGGTGTAGCATGTCCAACCTTGGTGTTCTTGACTCTCTGATACCATCAACCAGGGTGACCTTCTGTACCAACTTTGGGGGTTGGGAGTGAAGAGCCTTATGCTGGGTCTCCTCTTTTACCCAGAGTCAGTTCTAGTTTGTGTTGATGGGGTAGGGCTTTGCAGAGTCCCTCAGAGCTTCGTGCTTTCCTCACTCCCATTTAACATCTACAAGAAGCTGCTGTCTGTGGTTTTATATCAGCATCTAGAGGTTGTAGGGGTTTGGAAGGGGAAAAACAGGCTTCAGCTCAACCCTAGCCAAGACTAAATGGCTGCAGTACCCTAAGCAGACCTGATGTGAAATCTGAGGATCCTTGTGTACTTGCAGCTCCTGTTCAGATTAAGTGTCAGACAAGGCCAGGTAGGTTTTGTACAAACTTCATCTTATACATCTGCTGTTCCCTTTTCTGGATCAGGAGCCTCTGCTCACAGTGACTCACACCTTAGTCACCTGCTGGGTGGATTACTGCAATGCACTGCGCATGGGACTTCATTTGAAAAGCATCTGGAAGCTATAGCTGCTGCCGAATGCAGGGATGCAGGCAGTTATCAATGTATTTTAATGTATACATGTTACTCTTCTGTCAATGAGCTGCCTTGGTTGGAGATGTGCGTCCAGATGCAATTCAAGATGCTGGTTGCCAACTAGAAAGCTGTTCATGGTTATAGGGCCAGGCTATTTTGGGGACCTCTTGTTCAAATTTGTTTCTACCCATCCTATTAAATTCAGCAGAAGAGGCATTCTGTGAGTCCCATCAGTCAAAGAACATCAACAAGAAGCATATTTTTTTGGTTGCTACCACTGCCTTATGGAATACAGTTCCTTCTGAGATTAGATTGGCCTGACCCTTTTAGCTTTTGGAAGGCCCTTAAGGCATGGTTATGCTGTACCAGGCATGAGCACCAAATGAGAGTTTGATGTAATGTTTTTGGGATTGGTTTGGTTTCTCAGCTGTTGGTTTATGTTGCTGCATTTTCCACTGTTATAAACTGGGTGGCGTTATCAATAGAATAAATTGAGAAATGAAGAAATTCAAAAGCATTATGTGCAAAATAGTGTTTGTTGCATTTTATACAAACATAAAAGTACAAGTAAAAGTTGGAACTGTATCATTAGAAGTATAAATTTAGCAAGCACTAAAAAGTTTTCAATCAGCTGGTTTCAACTTGTCTCCCAAGAAATAAGAAGCAAAAGAGGCTTTCTTGTACCATGTCAGGTCGTAGTCTATCTCTCTTACCTATTTCAGCTTGGAGTTTTCTTAAACCTCCTTGGAGGTGTTGCAGATAGAATTTAGGATCTTTTCCATTTAAAGCTGGGGTCTCTAACCTTGGCAACTTTAAGACTTGTGGACTTCGACTCCCAGAATTCCTCCCAGAATTCCTCCATATGCTGGCTGAGGAATTCTGGGAGTTGAAGTTCACAAGTCTTAAAGTTGCCAAGGTTGTAGACCCCCAGAGATGAAATTCAGCAGGTTCTAGCAGGTTTGCTAGAACCGGTAGTAAAATTTCTAAGCAGTTCGGAGAACCAGTTGTTACAAGAAATCTTCTTTTTGTTTTTTTTCCCACTTTACAGGATTAATCCTGTAAGGAAGGCAAGAAAAAAACATTCTGGTGTTGTTTCTAGCCTAATCTTTATTGCCCTGCTTGCATAAACTGCCCACCTAGTCACATGACCCCCCAGCCATGCCCACCAAGCCACGTCCACAGAACTGGTAGCAAAAAAAATTGAATTCCACCACTGGAGACCCCTGATCTAAAGTATGTGCTTTCTAGCTGATGCACAGCTGCTTTGAGCAGGACTTTCAAAGATGAGTTGGGTTCTATCACAAGACAGCATCTTTTTTTACTTTATTTACTGACATTCAGAATTTTTTTTAATGCATGGGTAAACCAGTGGTTCTTAACCTTTTTGAATGAATCGCCCCCTTGAGTCAATGAGGTAATTGTCATTGCCCGCATCCCCCAACATAACCTCTCAATCACAACACAGGAAGGAAACAATTCTTCAATTTGTGCAAACACTTTTTTGTTTTCTTTAAAATTGTCATCAGGACATATCGATGCAAATAATTTATTTCCAGTCTTTTTCTCATATCTCAACTGTATGAAAAATTTGGGTGCCACCCGTCACTTTATTCCCAAACTTTGTGATACATGCATTTTATTATCATCTTATTTATTCAAGACATTTAAATGTAATGACCACTGAAAACAAAATTCAATTGCAAGAAAGTGAAATTCCTGAAAAGAAAAACAGTAACATTTAATGATTGAATTACAAGTGAAATTTAAGACACAAAAAGAAATATAAAAAGAACAACCCTCCCCCTCCATTATTGCCCATTCTGGCCAGTGGTGCGCCACTGTATGGGTAGAAGCTGTTATGCAACGCGCATGAAGATAAGCGATGTGTATTCACATATGTACGGCGTTCTGTTGAAGCTAGCTGGAGGGACATTTGAAAACACAATTCAATCCACTAATAGCGAGTGATCTAATGTTTTTGTATGATAGATATACAGTGATTCACTGTATGAAAAAGTCTCAAAAATGTCCCCAAATCTTCGCACTGTCGCATTGTCCCCATATTGCCCCCTTTTCATTCCATCACCCCCCCTGAAAAACAAAACTGCCCCCTGGTATCAAGATGTTTAGGATTAGGACAATTGTAATTGAGTTCATATATAGTAATAGCGATAACACTTATACTTATATACCACTTTATAGTGCTTTCCAGCCCCCTCTAAGCGGTTTACAGAGTCAACATATTGCCCCCAACAATCTGGGTCCTCATTTTACTGATCTTGGAAGGATAGAAGGCTGAGTCAACCTTGAGCCTGGTGGGATTTGAACTGGCAGACAGCAGAAGTACTGCACTCCAACCACTGTGCCACCGAGGCTCCTTTGGGTTTCCTTAGCCAGGGGGGAATTAATTGAATAAGGCACAATCAACTTGGCTCAGAAGTTTTGAGGCCCAGCTTCTGCAAAATACATCTTGTTAATCCAATGAGGAAATGCTTTGAATGAGACTGAAAAAACCCCCAAAGTAATTTCTTTGCAATAATAATGTGCCTGTATAATAGCAAAATAGCTATAAATGCTAGATTGTTATATGATATTTCAATTTAATGTAAAAGAATACTAATTTGAAAGGAATGGAAATATGTTTTGCTCTGTTTTGCTTCATTCTGCAGGACCTGATGACTGAAATGATTTGTTCTGCTCACTTCCATGCAAACTTTTCCTTGAACATGAGCAGCTTGAGGGGGTATCATATGTTCCTTGCCTTCTGCCTTATTCTACTCAGCTTTGGCAGCCTGCAATGCCTTGTTTTAAGACAAGGGGACAAAAGGCATGAAAGACAACTGCATCTGGCATCACCAGCAGGGAACAGCTTAGCAGACACAAATGCATCAAATCCAGAGGGTAACTTAAGCTCATCCATGAATATAGCCAGTGCTTCTGCATCTGAAAGCCTTTATGAAGCCTCAGTAGAGCCATCCAGGAGGTCATTAAACAGAGCCACAACTGTAAAAACAACCTTACCAACCCTTCTGCATGTTCAGAATCCCTCGGAGCACTCAGATATGGATGCTTCTGCCAGCACAGGTCTGGAGATTGCTGCAGAAAGCGAAAGGCAAATCAGTCTCAATGGGCCCAATGAAAAACCGGATAAATATGGGACACAGGAAGCTTTAATTGCCACTGTTGTGACAATTCCAGATCTTCTTGGTGAAGATGACACACTCAGCTCTGCAAAAGAAACAGTGGATGGAGGTGGGGGAGAAGGAAAACTAGATGGAGATCAGTTTACACTGGGCAGTCTGGAGGGAGGTGCTCATGTTGGCCCTTCAGACAATCCCCAGGTAACTATCCCCAAAGTAATAATTAGTTTTCCTGCTACAACAACATCAAGCAACTTCTTCAAAAATCAATTTCTTCCAACAAGCCCAGCGGTTGATTTGACAAAAGGATCTGAAGGAAATAGCTTCCCAACCATTTGGATGGGCACAGATGCTGCTTTAGAATCTAGGTTGTTGCCTGCAGATGCCTCCTTAAATTTGGAAGGGGACGTCTCAGAGAACCAAGGGCCCTTGAAAGGCGTCTTAAGCACTACCGTGATGGCCACTGCAGGCTTGCTGCTAAGTGATGAGTGGGACGATACCAAATTAGAGCCTTCCAGCCAGGCAAAAGCTATGCATCCTTTGAAGATAAATCAACCTCAGATAGCGCAACCAACAGGACAGGAGGATGATGATGTGAAAAAGGACCTGTCATCAAGATTATTGGCAACTACGGCAAAAGGAAGCAAAGATAATCAGAACGGGTCAGGCCAGATACCCATGCAGGTAGAGGAATCGGCCAGCACAAGCTTGAATCTTGCTCACACCATTGATCCATCTGAGATGGTTGGAACCCAGTCTGAAAGTCCAGGGGAAAATGTAGATCCAACAGTGATCATCGGGTCTAGATTGTTTTCTGAGACTATAACTACAACAGATGCAACCAAATCAGATGTCTTCCAAACCTTAAGACACCAATTAAGAGGTAATTCTTTTGTTTTTTTCTATTTGCACTCATCTTGTTGCTTCTTATTCTAAGATAACTTAAGAGAACGGATCACTGTTTGATTTATGGTGTCTACTGCAATGGTGCTATACATCAGGGGTCTCCAACCTTGGCAACTTTATGACTTGTGGACTTCAATTCCCAGAATTCCTCAGCCAGCACTGTGCCAAGGTTGGAGAACCCTGCTATACATGATCCTTCCTTTTTTCAGGTTCCTCGTCTACTTAAAGCATTCAGCAGGGGTTTAATCTATAACAGTCCAATCTTTTATAATATCTTTTTCCCTTTTCAGATGGGCAGTTGAGAGATTGCTTAGGCTTCATTCTTTCTACTCCTTAATAAGCTTTTTCCCAAGGCTTCCACATGTAGCCAGAGCAGAGGAGCTCAGAGGAGCTCAGAATGGTTGAGCGTGGCTTCACCCTGACCCCCATTGCCCTTTTGATTATTATGCTTTCTTTGGTCACCCATATGATCCACTCTTGATCTTCCCCTTCGTTATACTTCTCTTTTCTACCCTGTGTCAAAGCAACATCGGTATTTTAGTAGTGTTAAATAAATTTATATTTACTGACAAAGAAATAAGGGGAGACTAGTATATTTTGTTTCTTTGTCCCTTTATTACTTTGTCAGTAAATATAAATTCAACACAAAATATTGTGTTGTCGTGAAAATGACAGTCTGTGAAGGCTCCTGGATTGGGGCTGAAAGGCAAAAAAGAAGCAATATGTTCCTTTCCATATCTGAGGTAGACCAGGTTGCCCTGATCGAAAAAACACTTGGCCTGCAGAGTGCTTCCAGGGAATGGGGAGGCCGAAAACGGGATATCCTGAGGGTTCAGAAGGCCAAAAATGGGCCTGTTTTTGGCCTGCAGAGTGTTTACGGGAGCTGGGAAGGCTGAAAACGGGACACATAGAGGGTTCGTATTTGCTCTATAAGACGCACAGACATTTCCACCCCTTTTTGTGGATGGAAAGTGCGTCTTATAGTGCGAAAAATATTGTAATCAGTATGGCTGCATATGGCTCTCCCGAGCTCTGTTTTCACTGGCAGAGGGTTGCAGGAGGCCGTCACAGCCAAAAATGTAGCTTGGGAGCCTGTTTTTGCTGGCAGAGTCACTGCGGGCCAGTCCTTTGCCGTTTTCAGGGCAGCCTTGCAGGCCAGATCTAAGTACCCCGTGTGCCAGATCTGGCGCCCGGGCCTTGAGTTTGACACCCCTGGCTAAGGAGTCTCTGCTGCTCCCTGCAGGAAGAATTCTGTGCTTTGATTCAACGCTGCACTTTCTTTAGTTCCAATGAATTAACGCACCACCTAGATAGGAACATTTGTTATAATTTTTTTTAAGATGGTTTTTGTAATGTATCGCGCATGCGCAACAACTCCGGGTCCACATAAGCGGACGCATAGACCGGCAGCTGATTGGCTACCGAAGGAGCGGCCCCCATTGGCTGGCACTCCAGCCAATGGGGAGCTCGGGATCCTGAGCCGCGGCAAAATATAAAAGCCACGGCTCGCCGTTTTTTCCTCCCCTTATTTTTTGCTTGCCTCCCTGCTATTTCCCACGGCCGAGCAATTTCATCTCGGAGCGCTCGTGCCGGGAATAAACCTGATCAAGGAAATCTTGTCTCCACGTTGTGATTGGGGGTTTCTGGTTCAGACTGGGAATATAACAGTTTTCTTTTGTTTAATTCCTTTATATACTTTTTTGCAGGGGTGGGGTGGGAGGGAGACAATCCCTGCGCTGCATGTGGCTCCCAATTATTTTTTCTTCATCCTGGATAATAACCACAAATTAAGTTTTCTTTGAAATTGCTCTTTCTGATACGAAGCCTTGTGACGATGCAACTTCCGTTGTTCTCAACCAGTCCGATAATCTAGTATTTTTGGAAGGTACCAGAATAGGATTACTGTGCTTTGAGGAGCATCAGAGTTCTTAGAATGTTCTCAAAATAGCGGTCTGAAGGGCCAAGAGCAATGACCCAGCCAGGTTTTTCCACCCCAGGATTTTAGGAAGGAATATGGGGGCAAATATCTGTGAGGCAAACTCCTTCCATTCCCATCTTGGAGCGCCTCCCTATACCAAAAATATGGCCTAGATTTATTATTTTTTGTTCTTCCATTTTGGCGGCTTGATTTTGGCATGCTGAGGGATTCTGTGTGAAGTATGGGTCACATGTAGGTGATTCGCTGTTGATTTATTGAAAAGCCCACAAAAGGCTTAGTTGTTTACTGAGTTTACACTGTAAACCCAATCAACAAAAACCACATTATAAAATGCATAAACCTAGCCCCTAAGTGTATATGATTCTAGAGCTGGGGAACTGAATCCATTTTCTTAACATTTGACTTTCCCCGCCCTCAAATTATTTTCAAAAATTTGACAGTTTTATGACTATCACCTATCTCCTCCCACTTATGACTATAACTTTGTTGCTTATATCCTTATGGTTTATTGTTTCCCAGTATGATTTGATTGTTTATTTGTACCCTATGACTATCATTAAGTGTTGTATCTTATGATTCTTGATGAATGTATTTAATTTTTTATGTACACTGAGAGCATATGCACCAAAGACAAGTTCCTTGTCTGTCCAATCACACTTGGCCAATAATCTATCTAT
>JAEANM010016341.1:723-13305 GCA_017656035.1 Myanophis thanlyinensis
AAATCAAATCCACATTAGAAAGTAGCTATAAAATGTAATGACTTAAATGCTATAGTTTTCTACAAATCTCCTTCCATTTTCCTACCAGACAATGCTATAAAACAAAGGAAGGATAATAAGCCTTACAAAAGTTGAGTTATTTAAAGGTCTTTTGGAGCTTGTTACTTAGCTGCTGATATATTCTTCTTTTTTTAATGGTTGCAGAAAAGAGCTTTTTTATACGCCAATTTTCTATCGCATTGTTTAGTTTTAAAACTAGCAGTAACTGAGCAGTGGAGGCTTAGCACTGCAAGTCATCTATTTAAGTAGTCTATTTTTTACACTCTGGAGCGTACTTAAATCAATTGTAGGAACTTACTAAGATCTTATGATGCTGATATAAATTTAATCTGAACTAAGTATAATAATCCTCATAAAAATGTAGGGTATGTGCTTTTTTCTACTGTGCCTTGGTTAGTTTCAAAACAAACTGGTAAAAGATAATCCATTTGATTGGATTGATTTAGAATTCTGTCTTGTTCCTTACACTGATTCCCATGTTCTAGAGAGAGAGAGGGCAAAAGATCAAGGACCCAGCAGTATAAATTGCAAATGAGGGCACAAGAGATTAAAAACCTTCACATATTTGCTTCTGTTTTAATCTGAGCTGAGTTCCAATTTTGCCACTGTGGGCAAACAAGTCCAGCAGATGGACGGCATGAAATGAAAAATGTGAGGAACCTTATGGATGAAAACTCTAGCAGCACAAAGGCTGATGGAGTTAAAGGTAATAAAATAACTCCCTATCTGAAGATGTAGGTATTAATGTAAAAGATATCCAAAATATTACTGTTCTTGCCCCAATGAAACCAATGAGATTCAATTATGGGATTGTTTGCAAATTTCATCTCCAAAGCAGCCATGTTAACAACTGTATAATGTGAAATGCTGCTGAGATTTAATAAATTTATTAAATTTATATGCCACTAGCCAAAGTGCCTCTTAGCTACAGAGATTATAGATTCATACAGTTTATGCATTCCTGCCAAAGAAAAAGGCAAGTTTTAAAAATGATTATCAATAACATCAATAAATATGGATTTATTATGTTGCAATATGATGCAATGATTATATGCTTGTTGTGTAAAAAACACTTCCTGAAGTCCAGTTTCCCAGACAAGTGGGTTTCTTTTGTGACTAATGATTTTATCCTAGAAAATATGATACAAAATGTATCATTTTTAGGCAGAGATTTCAAATACTTCTAAAAGACCCAGCTTTTTACATTTTCTCTTATAAATCAGGAATCTAAAACTGTGATCAGATTTTTTTCCCAGTAAAATTGTATTTTTTAGGGAATTCTTTACTAGCTCAAAGGTGGTAACAGAGGTGAAATTCAGCAGGTTCTAGCAGATTCACTAGAATCAGTAGTAAATTTTCTAAGCAGTTCAGAGAACTGGTTGTTAGAAGAAATCTCCTTTTGTTTTTCCCTACTTTACAAGGTTAATCCTGTAAGTAAGGAAGGAAAAATACATTCTGATGTTGTTTCTAGCCTAATCTTTATTGCCCTGCTTACAAAAACTGCCCACCCAGTCACATGATCCCTTAGCCATGTCCACCAAGCTACGCCCATAGAACTCGTAGTAAAAAAAATTGAATTCCATCACTGGGTGGTAATATATTTTGTCATCTTCAATTTGTTTGAATTGAAAATGCATAATTTATTAAATGAAACTGTGTATGTTATTATTTTGTATGTGTTTCTGGAATTGTATTTTTAATCAGATTCAGCAGTTTGGAAATATACGGATTGACAGTATTTAAATCATTTTTAATAGCTTTGCTATTGATTATCATTTAAAATCTACTGACAAGTATTCTTGTTTAAACACTTTTATAAATAAAAATAAATTAAAATTTGGAGGCAAAATATATGTTTTTAAAAAGAGGTCACCTACTAACTTTAAGAGAAATATATACAAATGTCTACTTCCAAGTAGAAGAACTATTTTTATAGAATTGTTTTGCAGATATTAGTGTTCCAAAATTTCATAGAGGTGGAAAAGATCAGTGGTGCTAAAAATTCCACTTAAAAAAAAAACAGTTTAGGATATATTGGTCAATTTTTTCTTCCACCCATCACCTCAACCTTACTGATGAGGCTCTTTGTATTGGAAGTAGTTGTACAACTCATGAAAATTATGTCGTTTATTAACAACATTTACATTTGCCATAATTATACAGATAACATTAATCACCTTATTTATGAATTTAACAGACATTCGGGTATAATCTACATCCTCTCTCCTGAATGTTCAATTAAAGCAACAGTTTACTATTTTAAAAAATCCTCTATTATCTGATGGGCAATAAATACTGTAAAGGAGAGCAAAGTATATTTTACTGGCTAATTGATGGTTGTCTTTATATAACCCTCTGAAATACCAAATTCCCCACTTGACATTAAGAGGATCTGGATTCTGCTTTGCCTCCGAGACTAATCCTCTCAGATTTCGATCACATCTGATGCTCTTCCATAGTCAGCCCTCTACATAAATGTTTATTTGTTCCAGAACTATCACCAAATTTCTGTTCTGTACAGAATTGATTTCCTGTTGATTTCCTACTCTTGTCTAAATTGAATTCCATTCCATTCTTCTTTGTTCTTCTTTCTTTACTTTTAGAATAACTTTATTGAACATTGTATTATACAGATAAAATTAATACAATCTACATAGTATAAAATATACTTAAAAGATTTTTTTTAAGTTAAAAGTTCAGAAAAAGACAATAAAGAAGAAACCTCCTTCTTTATCCCCAGGAAGCTTAATCAACATTAACAACTTATCACTATCTGTTAAAGTGTATCCAAGCATCTTTTCAGCCCATAGATACCTCACCCCAGTCTCTATAAACCAATCTCTAAAATCTCATCCTTCCATATTTATCAGCAACATCCATGCAGGGTTATTAGAAATAATGTAACTATGTATCTCTTAAACCTAATTTGAGTCCTTACATTTTAAACCTCCATTTCCTATCTTCAAATTAACAAAATCTTTAAATATCATCATCCAATCCCAATCAATAAATAACTAAACATTACGAAAAATAGCAACCCATTTATTTTGACCTTGATCAAATAAACTTATTCTGTATTTTTTCTTCTTTCTCCCAAAAGCCTTTAGATCCATCAAACATAGTTCTAACACGTGCTTCCTCATACTCTCTTTGTCTCTTCTCCCAGATCTCTTAGCAATAGTAATAGCACTTAGACTTATATACTGCTCCACAGTGCTTTACAGCACTATGTGAATGGTTAATAAAGTCAGCATATTGCCACCAACAGTCTGGGCCCTCATTTTACTGACCTTGAAGGGATGGAAGGCTGAGTCAACCTTGAGTTGGTCAGAATTGAATTCCTGGCTGTGTGTAGACTTAGCCTGCAAGTGCAATACTGCATTCTAACCACTATGCCACCACGGCTCTTTGGTGTGTTTGTCAAGCCCGGTTTGTTAATTCCAGTAGAAAAAAGTTATTCACATCACTGTTCATATTCTTGCTGTCTCTTAGAAAAACTTGGAGAAATTCAATAAGTCCCTTTTGTAAATCCTATGTAGAGAAATTATCCACATCACTCTTGTAGTTTAAAATGTGTATGTCTTGTTTAATTATTATCTCATCATACAATTTCATTTGTAAAACTATTATTTGCATGTCTTTGTTATAGATTATCAGATTGGAATCTACTTTCAATTCAACTTCAAATTTACTCAATGGGGCCTGTTCCTCTTCAGTAACACCTTCTAACTTTTTTATAATAACACATAACTTTATTTTTCCTGAGCCAATTCATTGTGGATCTCTCTTAACATAGCCTATAGATACCCCATCCACATATCTGTGCCTTTGTCTAATCTCCAGCTGCCACAGAGGCAATTTACATTTGTCTTTAGATGATGTAGTGATGATGGTTTTTCTGTGCTCCTAACCCAACTCTTGCCATAGGATGCACCACTGAAGATGGTGACAATGATTGATTTTCAGATGCTGCCTCCCTTTTCATGTCAACTTGGACTGCAGGAATGATTGGGCATTCAACTTTTGCAGACATGGGAATATCTAACCAGCACTAATCTGACATTAAGCAGACTTATTCTATATACTAGTGCAGGGGTGGTGAACCTTTTACTTACTGAGTGCTGAAAAGTACATGCTTTGCACGTGCCATCCACAGTTGTATGCGGCTCCTCCATGTGTGCTGCATGTGCAACCGCACCATCTGTGCATGCATGGAGCTTTTGCACATGCAATGCACAGTTACTGTGTGCAGGCACTCACACACACATGAGCAATCGCATGTGCATATGCAGGAGAGTGCCAAAGACCACCTGTATTTCCTGCTGTAATCACGCACATGCACAGCGGACAGCCAAAGACCAGCTGGGTCTCTGCAATCGTGCATGCATGCATGTGCAATCACATGGGCATGTTCAGCTGGAGGTAAATTGGCCGACAGCTTGTATGCCCAGCAAGATGGCTCTGCGTGCCACCTGTGGCACCCATGCCATAGATTTGCCATCACGGTACTAGTGTTTTTCTGGGATATATTTATTGATTTATCCAATGTATAACTGCCCATCTCACCAAACAAGTGATTCTGAATGGCACACAACAAACCTATACTGTCAACAAAAGCTTTGTTAATGTTATTCATTATTTAAACCATAAAAAATCTAAAAATTTAAATCTAATTTTAAACACGTTTAACAATATTTTGAAAGACAATGTGTTTTCAAGAAACAGACTGGTATTCTCTGTATGGAAGGCCAGTTTAAACCATAAAAGAGAGCTGGGCAATCACCAATGAGCATGTTATGGGATTGTCACTGCTTCTGCTAACAGGTTGTTATCACATGGCCATGCTTTCTATTCTTTTGATTACATTGGAGAGGCATCCATGGAATCTTTTGGGGTATCTCCAGCAGTAGCCACTCACTGCTAGTAGATCTGTTTCTTTGTGGCATTTATTGATTTGGGATATGTGGGAACTGGGGTAGAATTGACAAGAGTTCTATCAGTTTCATTTTCTCACCAGAGTACAGAAGCAGCTGTGAAGTGTAAGATAAGATATAAAAGAATGCTTCCAATACTCTTCGTTAGAAGTTCTGTTTACATAAAGCACCATAGAGCAAACAAAAAGTACAGTCACCATGTACTTTACTGCTCAACTACACAGACACACACAGACACACAATAGATCCAATATCATAAATACTGCCATCTACTGGCTGAATACTATTATAGTTATTGCATAGAAATAAATTCCAACAATTAGTGATGTTCTGGGATTAGAAATTCATCTGGAAAATCCAGCCATTACTATCCTCAGTTTCTCTTGCTTTAAAACATCAGTGACAGCTCCTCACTCCCTGATCTTCTTACTAAGGTAGAAAAGATTTTGGCCATCAGAGGGACTGCTGCTGCTGCTACTGATGATGACTGGAGAACTGGAAGAATGCACATAAAATAGAAATAGCACTTAGACTTATATATCGCTTCACAGTGCTTTTACAGCCCTCCCAAAATGGTTTACAGAGTCAGCATATTGCTCCCAACAATCTGGGTTCTCATTTTATTGACCTCAGATGGATGGAAGGCTGAGTCAGAACTGAATTCCTGGCAGCAGGCAGAGTTAGCCTGCAATGCTGCATTCTAACCACTGCACCACCTCAGGCAACGAGGAAGAGTTCTTAGTCATATTCGAAAGATATAAGTGAAACAATTTAGACCAATCAAAACCCCATTGATTTCAGGAATAGAAAAACTGTGGCTGAACTTCAAGTCACCATTTCCCAGCAATTAGATGGCTAATGGTGTTGCATACCTTGTCTCAATTCTGTGGGAACCATCTGCTTATCTGTTTCATATATTATCTTTTAGGTATGTAAAACTGTACAACTGCTTTTAAGTCATGATTTCCTATCATTAATGTGAGTGTTTCAAACAAGGAGGGAAATGAATTTATGCTGGGTGATATGTGTGCAGGCCATATTTTCCCTCTTAAATTCATGTGAAAAAGAGAATGTACTGTATGTTTGTTGATTTAGAGAAAGCATATCAAGAAGTGAACAGGTGTGTAGAATTTTTTGCATCAACAGAGAGTTAAAGTTTTATGGTTGAATGTGATAAGAGTAGAAGAACATGGAAAGTATGAGAATAAATGGAAAGTTAACAAATGTTTCAACACTGAGTAGGGAAAAAGACATGGATGAGTGATGTTGTATGAATTATTTATTACCTAATAAATATATAAATATACAGTATATAAGGAGACAAATTCCTTGTGTGTCTAATCACACTTGGCCACTAAAGTATTCTGTTCTATTCTATTCTTTGCCTGAGGTACTGTTAGAAGGCTGGGGGAAGTGAATATACTCACAATTCAAAGTTGCCTGAGAACCTGAACTATTTGCAGTGAATGTTAGGTAGATTGTATGATACAGCAAAGAGCCTGGGTGTGAAAATTAGATGTTTCAAAACCAAGACAATTCTCACAGGAAAAATGGAGTGAAGAATTGCAAGTTTTTCTAAACAAAAACTAGAATGAATAGATTAATTTGTGCACCATGGCAACTTTTTAAAAAACTAAAGACAGGAAAAGAGATGGAAATACTTCAAGATATGCAAATGCTGATGGAAAGATAATGGGTAGTGATCTGTTCTAAGGGCAGAATGTCAAAAGAAGCAAATATGATTGTATATAAGAGTGTGCTTCTTAGTTATA
Source organism: Myanophis thanlyinensis (assembly GCA_017656035.1). Taxonomy (NCBI): domain Eukaryota; kingdom Metazoa; phylum Chordata; class Lepidosauria; order Squamata; family Homalopsidae; genus Myanophis; species Myanophis thanlyinensis. Next base: position 7,490 of record JAEANM010016341.1, read on the forward strand.
ATAGGAGAGCTATTGTATATAACTCAAGAGACACATAAATGTGGGAATGAGGCACATAAGAGGTATATGTGGTAAAATAACAAGAGACAAGGTCAAGAATCAAAGGATACCAGTAAAATAAGTGACTAACACTAAAGAAAAGGTAAGTTCTTTGGGGGTATATATAGAGAATGAATGAAAATAAATCATTAAACATAACCTAATGGAATGATAATGAGTCAAGAATGAAGAGAAAACCAAGAAAGTCATGGCTGGAATGAGTCGATAAGAAGTTTAAACAGTTTAAAAGGCAATGTTATAAAATGGTATATAGACATGATCAAAGGAAGAAATGATGTGTAAGAAATAATGAGGGTTGCTGGTGCATTTAGCTATTTTTTTCTTTGCTTGCTTTTTCCTGTTCTTTTCAGAATATTACTTTATTTATTTAATTGATTTATTAAATTTATATACCGCCTCTCTCCCGAGAAGGGACTCAGGGCAGTGTACAACCAACTAAAAACAGACAATAAAATAAATATCAATTAAAAACAAATTAAAAGAATTAAATTAGGTGGTTGATTCTATCAAATTAAAAATTATAAAATTATAAAATTTAAAACCAATTATTACAAACCCCAAATAATGGTAGGCCAGACCAGCCTGTTGGAACAAATATGCCTTTAATGCATGCTGGAATGTCCGCAGGTCTGTGATGGTCCGGATCTCTGGGGGCAATTCGTTCCAAAGGGAGGGTGCCCCTACAGAGAAGGCTCGAACCCTTAGAGCTGCCAGATGACAACATCCAGGCAATGGCATCCCAAGGTGGCCCGCCCTGTGGGAACGCGGGAGGTCGGCGGGAGGCTGATGGTGGCAATAGGCGGTCCCGTAAATACCCGGGTCCCAAGCCATGGATCGCTTTAAAAGTAAGAACCAATAACTTGAATCGCACCACAGGGAGCCAGTGTAGCTCGTGCAGGAGAGGTGTAATATGGGAGCTCCGAGGAGCCCCCAAAATCACCCGCACGGCCACACTCTGCACCAACTGCAGCCTCCGGATGCTCTTCAAGGGGAGCCCCATGTAGAGAGCATTGCCATAGTCTAGGCAGGAGATAACAAGGGCAGAAGTGACTGTGTGAAGTGCGCCCCAATCCAGAAAGGGCCACAGCTGGAAGATCCTTTGGACCTGATAAAATGCCCCCCTGGAGACAGCTGCGATCTGATCTTCTAACGACAGCCATACATCCAGGAGGACACCCAGATTGCAAGCCCCTTCCATGGGAGTCAAGATCTCTCCCCCCCAGGGTCAGCGATGGAACAAGCTGGCTGTATCTGGGTGCAGGAAACCACAGCCACTCAGTTTTGGCCGTATTGAGCTGGAGCCTGTTTAGACCCATCCAACTCCGCACGGCCTCCAGGCACTGGTTCATCACTTCAACGGCTTCATTGGGGTGGCCTGGGGTGGAGATGTACAGCTGAGTATCATCAGCGTACTGATGAAAATCCACCCCAAAACCGCGGATGATTTCACCCAGCAGCTTTACATAAATGTTGAACAATAGGGGCAAGAGCCCTGACCCCTGAGGCACCCCATATATTAAGGGCCTCGAGGCCAACCTCTGCCCCCCTGCCAACACAAATTGCGAACAATCGGAGAAGAAGGAGGAGAACTACCATAATACGGTGCCTCCCACTCCCAACCCCCGCAATCGCTGCAACAAGATACTGTGGTCAACAGTATCAAAAGCTGCCAAGCGGTCTAATAGGACCAGGACAGAAGAATAACCCAAATGATAATTTTCCCCTCGCTAGGGGGGAACTCTATTATAAAATCCATTGCAATTTCCTCCCATGGCCAGCAGGATTTGGACACAGTTTATAAAAGACCTGGAGGTTTTCTGAGTTAGCTTTTCATTATGGTGCAGACCACACAGCTCTTCACTAATCTTCTACTTCAGGCTTAAGCCAGGGCCACCAAAACTGCCTTCACACCAAATGGAGAGTGTTTAGGAAGCCAAAGTTTCTGACCAATTTTGCATCATGGCACTGCTCTAGGACCTTTATGTGCAGGTTGGTCAGGATGTAGATCTTTGTGCCTTTCCAGGTGAGACCATCATGGATCATGAGAGAGTCTCAGTTGTCAAGGAACAGGGGGTCACTCGCTAGCACAGTGATTATATCTTTTGTTAGTGGATGTGGTCCTCCTTGGATGTGGCATTGGCCCTGGGCTCTTGTGGTGGCTTGGGCTGCTGGTTGGGAGGGGGACAATACCAACTGAACAATCTCTTCTTTTTTATTGTTGAACTGCGGTTTACAGGACAGTGCATCAGCGAGCATGTTTCCCCCCCTGGAATGTGTTCCAGTTCAAAGTCAACTCATTTGAAGTATTGTGCCCAGAGTACATGTTTGGGGTACAGTTTCCTGTGGTTCTTCAGAGCCTCTAGGTTTTTGTGATCTGCCCACACTTGGAACAGCACTTTGCTTCCTTTGAGGAAATGCCTCCAGCAGAGCAAGGTCCAGCAGATTGCATACTCTTCCTTCTCCCACACAGCCCACCTCTGTTTTGTGTTGGTGAGCTTCTTGCATAGAACATAGGCATAGGTTTGGAGCTGTCCTAGGGGATTCTCCTAGAGGAGCACAGCAACTATGGTGATGTCACTGGCATCTGCTTGGACCACAAAGTGTTGGTTGGGGTCTGGGTGCCAGAGGATGGGCTCCTGAGTAAACACTTTTTCAAGGTTCTGAGGGCTCATTGACAAGTTATGGTCCAGTCTATTGGTTGGGTCAGTTGTAGTTTAGGATTTCCCTCCCCAGTTTTCAGCAATTCTGTTATTGGCAGTGCCACTTGTGCAAAAAATGGGATGAATTGCCAATAAAACTCAAAGAAATTCTGTAAATGTCACCAGGTGAGAGGGGGTTGCCAGTCCAGAACAGCAAAGATGTTTTATTTGGGTCCATTTGTATTCCACTGCTAGAAATTCTGTAGCCTAAATAGTCCAATGCAGTGGTGGAATACTTGGATAGTTTGGCATACAATTTGGCAGCTAGCAATTTCTGTAGGACTTGCTGGACCAGTTTGATGTGTTCTTCAAGGGTCTCACTGAATATGAGAATGTCATCCAAGTAGACCAGGACCCCCTTGTACAGGTGCTCATGAAGGACCTCATTGATCAACTGCATGAAAACTGCCAGAGCCCCTTGCAGTCCAAATGGCATGACTTTGAATTGGAAGCTTCCTAACGAGCAGTTGAAGGCAGTTTTCCACTTGTCTCCTTCTCTTATGCATATTCAGTAATAAGCCTCCCGCAAGTCCAGTTTTGTGAAAAAAATTTCCCCTTGTGAGTTGGTTAAGCATGTCCTTCATTAGTGGAAGTGGGTAGGTGTTTTCCACACTAACGGCGTTGATCTCACAGAAATCAACACAAAGCCTCATTGATTCTTCTTTTTTCTCATGGAAAAGGACTGGGGCCACTACTTGGGAGTTGGCTGGCTGAATTAAGTCCCATGCAAGGTTTTCATCTACAGTATATACTTCCTCAATTCGGCCATTTCCCTTGGGGTCATCAAGTACATTTTTGGCTTCAGCAGTTTGGCTCCTGGCACAAATTCAGTGGCACAATCCATGGGCTGATGGGGTGGCAGATCTTGCTAAAGACTTCCATGAAGTCCTGGTATTCCCTTGGCACTTCAGTCATGTCTGGGATGATCTCTGTGGCTGAGGCCACTGACTCTTCCCTAGGCTTGGATTGGTTAGGGTACTCAAAGTTGGGAATGTCATTGGGTTGAGGCAGCATTCTATAGCCCCCTTCTCATGTAATGGTTGGGCCCCACTTATCTAGCCAGGTTAGTCCCAACATTAAGGAGTCCATCATCTTTGGAGCTACTACAAACCGGATGAGCTCCCAGTGTTCCCCCACTTCCAAATGGAGTGGTTCCATTACTAGCATTGCAGGGGCACCCCCCATTAATGTCCCATCCACCTGTTCAAAGTGTATTGGGTGGACCAGGGGTTTGGTGTGTAGTTTGGTGTGTTTCGCCTAGTTCATTAACTATGGCCTTACTCACTAAGCACCCCATGCACCCTGTGTCTAGGAAAGCATCTATGGGGGGTTTTTGCTCCCATCCATGGGGCCACAAGGTGGGTCTCAACTAAGAAGGGGGGATGTCTGCTGTCCTCATTGCTAGGTTTGGGACTGCCCTCAGGACTGCTCTCAGTTGCCAGAGTTTCCTCTCCTGGTGGGGTGGGAACCTCCATGGTTTTTTTCATGGCTTTTTCTCCATCTGTGGCCTTGTGTGGAGGGGTTTTCCTGAATTTGCCATGGCAAGAGGCTTCATTTGTAGGACCAGAACTGGTATGAGGCATTCGGAAGCTTGATGGCCAAGCTATCAACATCAATAACACTTCAAATGTTGTGCAGGAGCCGCTCTGGTGGGGTGGACAGGCTGGCTTGCCATTCGTTTTCCTGTGGGCTTTCTGGTTGGTCTCATAGGCAGGGCCTTCCAATGTGGATAGATCTCTAGGTGCATAGCCACAGTCAGGTGATACCAGTCTTGGATTCATTCTGGTGCCCCTCTTATCCCACATGCCTTTTAGAGTTCTGGGTCTTGGCCCTCCTTGAAGTAATTGGTTTTAAATTCTTTATACATTTTATATTTTCAATTTTTATTGAACCAACCACTTAATTTAATTATTTTAATTTGCTTTTAATTGATATCTATTTTTATTATTCTCTGTTTATATCTGCTTGTACACCGCCCCAAGTCCCTTTTGGGAGAGAGACAGTATATAAATCTAATAAATAAATATAATAATAATAATATCTCTTAGATGTATTACATATCGTATATTATTCACTGCATACAGTATTTGAAAACAAACAAAGTTTTCCATGTTCTGGCTATACAACACCGCGTGACCATATTCTTGAAAGACTAGCTTTACTGTACTTGCTTCTATCAAGAATATTTGAACAGTGAAGTACTGTAAAGAAATACAGGTCCCTTTTCTTCTGGTAAAATGAAGTCAGATTCCGTTTTATGCTATGAAGATTTTAGCGTCTAAGGAATATACAAGCTAAAAATACAGCTTTGTAACTCTGAACAGTATGAACAGATATTTATAAATCATTATCTTTGGACTGAATTTTGCAATTGAAGTTCATTTACAAAGTGATTTCAGACATTTGGCTGTTTTCAGCTATGTTGTATGTCACAACAATAGATCTGCTATAGAGATGACATCTACTTAACATGATACAAGAAAATGGGTTGAATGGAAATTCTGGTTTAAATTCAGACCATTTTCATAAGCTCCGAGATACATACAGCCAAGAGACTAGGTATAAGGCACGCAGTCTTTGTAATTTCATTGGCGTGGGAGAGAGAAATCCTGCTGGAAGCCTGATTTAAGACTTAATCTTGCCAGAAAGCTCTGTTACTCAGCCAATTATATTGCTGGCATCTGCACAGAGTATTCATTCTATAGCCAGTAATGATACTTCTAAAGACTTTGTAGTTCAAAGGCAAATTGGATTGAATCAGCTAGCTATGAGATTCTTGAGATTAGCTTTGAAGGACTGGATGCACTTTTGCCCCAAAACACTTTTAAACCAGGGTTTTTTTGTTGGGATTCTGTGATCAAAAGTAACTCTTATACAGGGTGTGTGAAGGGAGTAGGGTAGGCTGACCATATTTGATAAACAAAAAAAGAGGATGGGGGGGCGTCGGCGGGGGGGGCGTCGGCGGCGGCCGGGGGGGTGGGGCATCATCGGCATCATTGGGGGCGGGGCATCGGCGGCAGGGGGCGTCGGCGGTGGCAACGGGGGGCATCAGCGGGG
>JAEANM010016342.1:0-11463 GCA_017656035.1 Myanophis thanlyinensis
GAAGGCTCGAACCCTTGGGGCTGCCAGGCGACATCGTCCTGACAGTGGAACCCCAAGGAGGCCAGCCCTGTGGGAACCAAGGATTACTCTTGGATCTCAATTTGAGCATACAGAAAAGAATCCTCTCCAAAATGCTTGTGAAGCCCACCTACCTGATATAATTCTAACCCTGATCCTTGATTTGGAAATCTGAATATCCCACTTATTCTAGGATAGAAGTGAGAAAAACATACTATTTAATGGAATGGTTAAATTGGAATGCATGTTGCCTCTATTATGGGATGAAAGATGAGATGAAAACCATTTCATGTTCTATGAAAACAACTACTGTGGTATCTTTATAATGTGGTTAACAAGACATGAGGTCAAGTTTAGATAGGTCACTATTGTTAGATACCCTTTTCAGATATTACGTCTTTATATTCATTGAATTCACTAATAATAAAGAGCTGGTTGGATTTCCAAACTATATTTTTGAGCAATAAAATAATTTTGCACTGCTCTCTGTGTGTAAACAGTTAACAGTTTTTAATGTGTCTTTCTATTGCTTCTTATGTTAATTTTTAAATTATACTAGTGCAGTGAAATATTGTTTAAATATGGCAAGTAGGCATTTCAACTAGATTTGCCATAGCAAATTATCTTGCTCTTGGAAAAGTAGGCCATTGTATCCAGATATTACTATGTTCAGAGAATTCAAAAGCAAAAGTTTCTCTACACCAATATATTGACACACAAAACATATGAAAAATGCTTGCAGGAATTGCATAGGTCTAGATTAATAAAAAGTAGGGGTGACATGATAGCAGTGTTCTGATATCTTGGGGGCTGCCACAAAGAAGAGGGAATCAAGCTGTTCTCCAAAGCACCTGAAGGGAAGACAACAAGCAACAGATGGAAACTAATCAAGGAGAGAAGCAACCTCAAAATAAGGAGGCATTTCCTGACAGTTAGAACAATTAATTAGTGGAATGGCTTGCCTGCAGAAATTGTGTAAGTTTTCACATCACTGGAAGTGTTTAGGGAATGGACCACCATTCTCTAACATTTTAGAGAATGGACAATTATTCGTCTGAAATGGTATAATATATCCTGCTTGAGCAGGGGTTGAACCAGGTCCAGTCCAACTCTGTTATTCTTCAGCAATTTTGAGACCGAATATACTTCTGAACCAAAAATATATACAGGGATAGCTTGTGAAAGTGAAAGAAGCAAGAATGGGGCAAAACTACAACATTTTTGGTCAAGCTGAGCAATGACTGACCTAGTAAGTTGTTTGCTTCACATATACTAAGCCATAATGAGATATGTTAGGGAATTGGAGAATCAAGACTTGCAAACAATTGATACTAGTATGGCTTAGCACAGTAGGGGAACCCATTTAGTGAGTTCAAAAAAAAAAAAGGTTTGAGTGTCATTAATTTATACAAGGTTGGAGCTTGCCCTACTTCAGGAAAATGTCTGTGTGTCTTGTGGGAGGTGACCACAGAAAAACAATAACCCAACTTTGCTTAGTTAAATAGCTCATCAAATCATATAAAACCAGCTTCTGCCTTGAAGCCTGCTAGAATTATTAGGATGATAAGAATCACATTAACCATCTGCCCAGCTTTGGAAGAAGAGCAGAGGTAAAATATAACCAAGAAAACCAGCAGACAAAACCAATGTAAAACCAAAGGGCCAGGGATAAGCTATGGAAATGGGTTGGTCTGGAACGGCATGCAGCAAATGTTCAGACAATGAGAACACCAAAGACGTAGATTCAATTCACCTTACAGCACAAAAGTAATTAATTCCTACTTTTTACTCTTCCTAAAAGAAAGGGCTCCCATGTGAGTCTTTTAAAAAGGTACAACTGTTTTAGTACCCACATTAACTTGATTGTGCCTTAAAGCAGCCACCCCTGGAAAAAAAAAAGAGCGAGCTACTTTAATGGTAATGGAAAGTGTTATGAGTTGTACTTCTTAGGAATGAATTATAATTGGTGTGGGTGAGTGGATTAAAAGAGCCAGCTGTAAGTGAAAGTTGGTGACTTTATACTTGATCTAAGGCTGAACTGTAGCAGTAAACCTTATTCAGAAATAGTGTCCATTTCTTTTTATGTCTGTTTATTGTCAAGTAATGAACATAAGGAGTGACTCATCTGTGCACAACCCTACTTATTCCAATCCTAAGATTTTAATGACTATATCCAACATTTGGCTTTTAAAGCTTTTTGAAATTTTGGATATTTAATATATAAACCAAACTCATCCACACCAAACTCCCCGAACTACACTCCATCTACAACAAACGTTACCAGACTAAAGCTAAGAAGATAGTTAAAGACCCCAGCCACCCCAACAATAGACTGTTTACCACGATGCAATCTCTTTCGCTCTCTGAAGGCAAATACAGAAAGAATGAGGACAGGCAATACAGACACTAAACCAGATACCACAAGAACATTAAGGACTATAACAGGAACCATGATTGTTTCTACATATACACAATGTAACCACCTTCCCAACTACCCCAACTAATTCCTAACCTATTTCCTACACTACCCCCCCCCCCATCCTCCCCTAACTTACCTGTGGTCGTGAGTGGCCACGTAAGCATTTCACTGCATATTGTACCATGCATCTGACCAATAAAATTTGAATTTGAATTTGAATTTACCTCAATTCATTTTCATAGATACGGTAAAGAAAGAATTTAAGAATGTCTAGCTGACCTTGACCAATAACAAAAAGCCAAGTAAATTCAGAAGTTATTACTATAGATAGTCCTTCAATTTTACCCATTGGTTTAGTGACTGTTCAAGTTACAATGGCAGTGAAAAACGTGACTTACAACATTCACAGGAATCAAAGTTGACTCAAAGAAGGCATCACCTCTTGGAGAAGGAATTTGGTGACTAGAAAATTGTTATTTCAAAGAGTGATGTAAGTATTGAGTTTGTCAAAGAGCTGTAGAATGTAAGTTTCTTGGGAGGCACCGTGTATAATAAATAATAGCTGACAGAATAAAATGATCCTTTAAAGTTTACTGCGGCAATCCAATTCACCTGTTGTTTCCTTTCTCCTTTCCTTTTTAATTTCAAGGCATCTGTTTCTTTAATTAAGAATTCATTTTTGTAACAAATTTAATCCACCCCCTACACCAGAACATTAAGTGCAAATCTAGTTAGTGTCATTAACTTTTACACTTTAATATTCAATTCAAAAACGTCTAGAAAGTCTGTGCATGTTTTAAACATTTCGTATATTTATGGGTGATTGCATTTATTTAAGACCCTAGAGCATGCTACACTGAAAGCCTGGATTCTAAATCATTTTTGTCCTGCAGGTCACTGAAAACCTGTTTCATACCAATCTTCCAGTACAAAGAATGAATTTATCGGCATTAATTAACACATCAAGCTCAAAGTTATTAACTTTTCTGAACCACTTATGCCAAGGTTTCCTGCTAAGAATTCAGATTTGCTTCATTTAAACAAATAACCCAAGAATGTCAATACACACCTCTGGAAATAATCCCAATATACATTTTATTTTCTGTCTGTAGAAATATGGTTTCAAGATATGATGATATGATAATAATATAAACAAATAAAATAACATAATAATAGAAAAGGGGTAACGGAAAAAAGGAAAGGAGAAACAGAGAAAGAAAAATGTAACAGAATAAACAAAAATGAAGGGACATAGTGGAATCTGGTATTTTGGGTATAAAGTAGAACATCACTATAAATGAAAGCAAATATATGGGTCCCAGGATAATGTTACAGGATCCAGTCTAGGCCAGTCACCAGGACTAGAGGTTTTGTCTTCTGAGCTTTCAGCCTCGTTCTGGAGCTCATCTCTCCAACAAAGTTTCCTGAGGATGGGCTCCAGCACGAGTCCGAAAACTCAGAAGACAAAACCTCTGGTTCCAGTGACCAACCCAGATTGGATCCTAGAACATGTCTATTGCAAAGTGAAACTTACCCTCTATCTCATCTGAAACTTTCCACAAAATTTCCTGTCTTAAGTACCTAGAAAATATGTTCCTGAATGCCACAACAGGCAGAGGAGTTACATATTGTGTTTCATTATAGAGATAATGTGTGGCTACCAAGCAGTGGTGGAATCCAATTGGTTTTGCTACTGGTTTGGTGCGCGCATGCTTTGTGCTGCTGCATGGCTTCTAAAATGCATGTTTTTACCAGAGGCAAATCAGATGATTAGGAAGACTGCGGAGGTGCAGAAAACAGCTGTTTTCAGGTGAGTAGAAAAGGGGGAAAAAAGGGGGGGGGGCTATAGGATAGGAAAAGCCAAACTTTGTCAGGCTGCTACCAAGTGAAGCTATGTTTCAATAGCATTTCAGTTCAAAATTTGTCCAAATTTGTAAAGTTTGTCATCATAACATCCTACTGTAACTAGAAACAGGGGAGTGTGATATCATAGGAAGATCATCACAAATTGTCTAACAACAAGCAAGCAGCAGGGTGGAGGGAGGGAATGTTATAGCTGAATTTAAGTTTGAGTTGCCAACCCAGAAATCAACTGAGTGGATATATTTTCAGGACACAGGAAAAAAGAGAGAAGAGAACATACGCTAGAGTTTTCTATAAACTCTCACAATCTCCCAGTCCGATTTAATGAGCATTTTACTAAGCTGCAAAAACAAAAAGTCCTCTGGAATCACCAGTTAAAACACTGGGAATCCTTTAAGTGAAGATAATTAAAGCATAAAGATTGGTAATGTCAAAACCCATGAATTAACTGTATGAAATTTCCTCTACATAAAAGAATGCATGCTGACAATTAAGTGACATCCAAACAAGGTTGATTGGATATATAACATAATCAAGAATGTTATCAATCAATTGCGGGTGTCAGTTTCAGCCTTAATGATGCCCACATTTCATCTGGCTTCCATCTCTTGCAAGCAGAATTCTTTCTGCTCAAAGCGGGGTGGAAATTGAAAATTGAACTTTGAGTTCATTAAAGACCAAAGGACAGGAGGCAACTGCTGACTGCATCTTTAAATGTAAGGAAGACCTATCGGAGGTTAACCAAAATTTGGATGCAGAGTGGGTGGGTGGGTCAAAAGAAGCTATAGATATGGAGTCAGGAGCTGTAAAATTTCTTTGTGATTTTTTTTACAGACTTTTTTTCTTCCTCTAGCTGAACATTGATATTGGGAACCAAACCAAAACATACCTGGAGTTATATAGAAAAGAAGAGAGGAAGGCCAACTCATAGACACCAGTTGGAGATGATAGATGGGGAAGATGACCAATTAGGAAGGCCCCAGGACAGTAGGATTGAGGCAAGAATAGAAACAGAACTCATCCTCACCTCCCATTGATGGGAAGGGAGAAGGGGAAATATGTAGAATTCCCTGTTAAGTTTCTGCAACCTCTTAATCCCAATTTATAAGCGTTTAGCCAATATTTAAATATCTTACTAACTATTTTTAAAGGATATATCCTCACGGCAAGGCTGAAATCTCATTCCCCAGGTAATCATGGAGGCAGCCTAAAGCCATATGTAACTGTTCCACTGTTAAAAGTAATATTTTTTGCCTAGCAATATCGTATCTAGTCTGAAAATTATTAAATGGGAGCGAAGAGCTAGAGTTGTTTATATCTCTTTACTGCCATCAAGAGATTACCTTGAACTTCACAGCACAGGTATGTCCATGATTTACAATGTTTCATTTAGTGACTATTCAAAGTTGCAACAGCACTGAAAAAAGTAACTGACGACAATTTTTCACACTTATGACTGTTGCAGCATCTCCGTGATCACGTGATCAAAATTCAGATGCTTGACAACTGGTCCATATTCATGACGGCTGCAGTGTCCCGGGGGTATGTCATTACCTTTTGTGACAGTCTGAGAAGCAAAGTCAGTGGGAACACTTAATAACTGTTCAATTAAAAACTTAATGGCAGTGATTAAAACTTAACAACTGTGGCAAGAAAGGTCATAAAATGGGGCAAAGCTCACTTTATACCCGTCTTGCTCAGTGATAGAAATTTTGGGCTCAGTTGTGGCTTTTAGTCAAAACTACCTACATCTAACATAAGCAATCCCATGGTTGCTCTTAGATCTGATTTGTTCTGTCGAGTCTAGTGCCTGCACTCTTGGACAGCCCAACTGGTTGTACAGTAGAATAAATATGTGGTAGCCATGATCTAGCTCAGGGGTCCCCAAATCCCAAACTGCAGCCCACTACTGGGCCATGGCCTATTCACAAGCAGGCCATGGGCCAGAGCACACAGGTGTGCATGCAGCTTGACACGTGCAAACAGTGGGCCAGCACACACATGTGTGCAACTCAACTTGCATGAGTGGCAGGTCAGCATACACGCGCTTGCAACTCAACTTGCAGTTGAGCTGTGTGTGTATGCACGTAAGTGCTGGCCGCCGTTTGTGTGAATTTGAGCTGTGTGTCTGTGTATCAGCCTGCCATTCACGTGGCCCAATTCCCCTCTCCTCCTCTCCCAGCTGGGCTGCCAAGCTGTAAAGATTTGGGACCACTGATCCAGTTCACTCCTTTTGACCTAAAAGAAAATCCTCCTTAATGCAATAACCTGATTATGTTATGCCCACTGTGCAAGATCTGTTAATATCATTTCTAACAAACATCATCAAGTGGGCAACAGCTGATATCAGTATAGCTACTGGTTCAGTATGAAAATTAAATTATTTCTACCCCTGTTATATTGATAAAAACTGTCCACCCCACCACCCCAGAAAAGGCTATTAGCCCTGGGACAGAAATGTTTATTGGATGTGGTAGTTGAGCTGGTTAACAGTCTGATGTGGAGGTTGTTCTTTTATTGCTTATGTATTCTTAAGTCGCACTACTCTTGCTGGGTTTTTTTTTCGACTTGCGTATGCAGACTGATTCTGAAACTTGCTCTGCATTTGCTTATCAAGGGCACAGCACATTCTTCTCCTGGCATCTCATTTTTCCCAGCATGTGGATTCACAACAGATTTCCCGCAGAGTGCTATCTTAATCAGAAAGGTAGCACTGGAGGGCTCGCTTTCTACTAACAAGTCCCCTTGGACAGCACAGACTTGGTGAACCTTTAATGTTTTACTTCAATTCCCCCAAAAAAGAGAGAAAACTTGGGAGATTCAGATGTAAATTAAAATGCTAGAAGTTTCACCTTAAAAATGCATTTCTTTTGTCCTGCCTAACTGGCAGAGGCTCATTTTGTGTTCTGTTAAAACCAAGGCATGGCAGGCTGAATTGTCAAATCTACCTTTCAAACATCGGCTTTTGAAATAAGACTTTTCAATGTTCAATTTCAATTTTGCCTGGCCTTATATTTTAAGGTGTAAAACTTAATAAACGTTCGGTAGGCCAATATTTTCCCATTGTGCAAATAGTGAATTGCATGTTGATGTTGCTGGGCAGTAGCTGGCCTAATGACAAGACCATAAATACTATCGGGATTAACCTTTTGGGAACAAAAAGTCAGTATTGTAGATGCATCAGATTTAGCTGGACTTCAAAATGAATTGGCCTATTTTGGAAAAAATACAAGAAATAGATACATGAAAATAAAGACTAAAGATCTAAATAAAGATCTAAATGTGAATTTTACAGACTTTTCTTAATGAACTGGAGCGTCATATGAACCCAGGCTTTCCATAAAAATTTCTGATGGCACAGTTTTTAGGATGCCGCATTGCAGTCTAACTCTGCCGATTGCCAGCAGTTCGATTCTTACTGGCTCAAGGTCGGCTCAGCATTTATTTATTTATATATTTAAACTTATATACCGCCTCTCGCCTGAGAAGGGACTTGGGGTGGTGTACAACCATCTAAAACAGAAACAATGAATCAATAACAATTGAAAACAAATTAAAAGAATTAAATTTTCAAGATCATCTACTGCAACCTGCTTCTTAGCTAGACCAGTATTTTTCAACAGAGATTGATTTTTAGATAGGGAAAAGAACATTATCTTAAACGTAATGTAAGTTAACATAAGATGATATTGTCCACCAATGTTATTTGCAGAAATCAGAGTGGATCTACCCAAAGGCATGAAGCCAGCTTCAAACCAGGAGTTCTGGTTTTTATTAAAGGTTTGATTAGGAGAGTTACATCAGAAATAGCAATAAATCAGATCAAATGCTCTCTTAAATCATAAAATAGAATCTTTTAGATTATATTTTTACCAATAATTTCCTTTTTAAACTACTACCCAAAAACACACACCCTTCTTATATTCTTAGGAGAAAAAAGAATGAAATTATACAATCTACAAAACAAAAAAAGAGGGGGAAAGTTAACCTCGCCAAAAAATGAGGAAAAGTAACAATAAAATTATATCATTCTTATTCCAAAAAAGCAATATTGTACTTTACATATAGTGCTATTTTAACACAATAGAAATCATGTACGTTACATGCAATTAACAAATTAAAAACAAAAAACAGAACACCAGTGAGCAAGAACTCTGGGCTGAAAAGTAGCCATGGATTTCTGTGATCCCATGAAGTAAATTAGCTGAGTTAATCAGCTGCAGTCCTCTTAAAAAAAAGTGTAAAACTAAAATATTTCTTTTGAAATGCTGAGTCTCTCTAGAATCAAGGTGACATATTTGCCTAATTGCAAGCACAACTGTTTCACCTGCTTGTTAGCCGTAAACAAAATGTGCTCTGTCAAAATAAGATTTGAGCCAGAAAGCAGAGGTGAAATCCAGCAGGTTCTAACAGATTCTCTAGAACCAGTAGTAAATTTTCTAAGCAGGTTGGAGAACCGGTTGTTAGAAGAAATCTCCTTTTGTTTTTCCCCACTTTACAGGGTTAATCCTGTAAGGAAGGCAGGAAAGAAACATCCTAGTGTTGTTTCTAGCCTGAGCTTTCGGAAACTGCCCACCCAGTCACATGACCCCCCCAGCCACGCCCACCAAGCCACACCCACAAAACTGGTAGTAAAAAATATTGAATTCCACCACTGCCAGAAAGGTAGATTAATATCTCTTACACATAAGTAAAAAGATACCCCCACACACACATAGGGTGAAGGGCCCTTAAAAGGAAAGAAATCACTTTATATACAGTTCAGATATGTTGAGTTTGGAACGTATTCTTCAATTGGCCAACATCATTTGAGTTAGCAAGCATGTAGTAAGCATGCTTGGTAACTATGTAATGTACTATGTAACATACATGGAGGATGTAGGGGCTGGTGTGCTATGGACCATGAGTCAGACTCACAATTTAATGACTGAACAACAACAAACATGTAACAGTTCATAGAATCCTATAATATTCTTAGCATTATCTTGTCAATACCTAATTGTATATTCAGGAGGTGCATTTCCCACATTGCAATGAGTTTTCAGGTTATTAAAGTTCACTTCTTCAGGCAACTCTTGTCTCTGGCCAGTATGAGCCCAGTTCTTATCAGAATCCACATTCTTGCTTGTTAACTTCAAAGAAATAGAAACATCAATCAAAGGCTCTCCTTCTTACAGAAGACAATTACTCAAAGGAGCCCCTCTCCTGCTCCCACCATGCTTATTATCATCTTATCTACAGGGGTGTTAAGAGAGCGGAAAACAAATGAGTAGTAGGCAGTGGTGAAATTCAATTTTTTTTTACTACCGGTTCTGTGGGCGTGGCTTGGTGGGCATGGCTGGGGGGGTGTCATGTGACTGGGTGGGCAGTTTCTGTAAGCAGGGCAATAAAGATTAGGCTAGAAACAACCCCAGGATGTTCCTTTCCTGCCTTCCTTGCAGGATTAACCCTGTAAAGTGGAAAAAAAGAACAAAAGGAGATTTCTTCTAACAACCGGTTCTCCAAATTGCTTAGAAAATTTACCACCGGTTCTGGTGAACCTGCTCGAACCAGCTGAATTTCACCTCTGGACCTGACACAAAATTTATTGGATATACTGGAAAGTATTCTGAGTCTTCAATGCAGTGATTCAGTGCATAGATTTGTACCACCTTTCCCCTCTGCCCTCTATATCACTGGAGGGTTACATACAATTATCTTATTTGCTGGGCTGCAACTCTTGCTTAATAGTCCCTCCAGACCAGTGGTGGCAAACCTTTTTGATACTGAGTGCCGATTGTGAGTGCAGCACCTTCCATGTGCTTTGTGTGCACACACACCCTCCGTGTATGTGCATGGCTTCCACAGGGGTGTGATTCATGCACACACGTATTTTATGCAAGCATGATTTGCATGTGCTTCTTTCATGCTTGAGCATGCTGCAGATGTGCAAGCATGAGGGAGTCACACATACATGCGCTATTGCACAGGAGTCCCACGTGCATGCACAATCATGTGGGAGCCGCACAAGGTGTCTCGCGTACATGCACAGTCGCACAGGAATCCCACGAGCATGCACAATCATGTGGGAGTTGCACGGGGAGTCGCACGCGCATGCACAGTCACACAGAAGTCACGCACATGCACGCCTGTGCAGTCGGTTAGTTGGGGTGACACTTGGCGTGCTGGCAGAGATGGCTTTGCATGCCAACTCAGGGAGGCATGCCATAGGTTCACCATCACAGCTCAAGGCTCTTTATAGAAAAGTGAACGGTGGCAATCCAATAGCTGAAATAATGACTTTGTCATCAATCAGAGAAGAGTCTCCATGCTCTCTGCCTAACAAACAAAAATGGAGCTTCTCTGAAATATCTCTGGACATGCAAATGTTTCCTAAATGACCATGTTCACCTGCTTGCATTTGTCTCACAAAAGAAACACCTTAAAAAAAACCCACATCCTTACCTATGTGGCTTTGAAACCTGGCCTCCTCTATCTGTAGACATAGCTTCGGGGAAGGACTGAGTGCCTGAAAAACTAGATTCCATCATTTTTCCCATCACTGGCTCTTGATGTCTTCTTGTTGTTGAATACTGTAAAGGAAGGAAGGAAGGAAGGAAGGAAGGAAGGAGGGATACAAAGCAGTATATTAAATATTGTGCTTTCAGAACTGGACATCATGGTACAGTAGACCTGGCAGACAGCTTCAATCTAGTTCACTGCCATCGTATCTTTGCTCAAATTAAATATATCCACTGGGGGGGAAAAAGTTCATCTCCCGAGGAACTTGGCTGCATTAAATCGGAATCCTAATGCATACGTACAGTGAGACTAGAATAGAATTCAATAGATAAGCCATGGTAACATTTGCAACATCTTGCAAAATCAGACTCCTTCTCCAGATATGGTGATTTACATGAATGTGATGTAATTCCTTCAATCCAAGATAGGCCATTGGTTCGCTTTTGTTAGAACTGAACAACTTTTCCAAGGTGAGGACTATTGTACTCCAAAAATGAGCAGAGCAGAAATGACAGGACCAGGAAAGAGAAATGAATAGGATACAAAAAAAGCTAAATTTAATTCCTTATGTTCAATGCACATGTGTTGCATTATCTTATCTATCTATTCCTGGCAATGTCTGGCAATGTCTTTTGTGTGTGTGTCTGTATGTAGTGTGTGTG
>JAEANM010016343.1:0-13305 GCA_017656035.1 Myanophis thanlyinensis
TTCTTATGTATAGCACAGGGTGAAATATTGTTTCTATTGTTTTTTGTTTATGTTTTGTTATTATCAATAAAAAATTTTTTTAAAAAAATAATGTATACTAACCATAAAACGATACAATATAGTGAAATCCTTTATTCTTATTTAACATTTATTCTTACTTACTTATTAGGATTTATATGCTGCTCCATTCCTAAAAAATTTTAAGTAGCTTAGGAGCCCCCAAGAAGATTAAAAGCAAACATACAATATAGCAGTGGTGGAATTCAATTTTTTTTACTACAGATTCTGTGGGGGTGGCTTGGGGCTGGGGCTGTGAAGTCATATGACTGGATGGGCAGTTTCTGTAAGCAGGGCAATAAAGATTAAGCTAGAAACAACACCAGAATATATTTTTTCCTGCCTTCCTTCAGGATTAACCCTGTAAAGTGGGAAAAAAAACAATAGGAGATTTCTTCTAACAACCGGTTCTCCGAACTGCTTAGAAAATTTACTACCGGTTCTAGTGAACCTGCTAGAACCTACTGAATTTCACCTCTGCAACATGATATAATTAAATTACAAAACGCAAACTCTTGGCACTCAATATTTGCATGTTACGTTCATCTTACACTAGAACTACAGGCTACGTAAATGAAAACCTGAAGGGATAAGTACTAAAAGCAGTTATTAATAAACAGTACTAACAGTAATAACCTCTTACACTTTTTTTTGGCAGTGACAAAAAATAGAAAGGAAAAATAACTTGTGTGTAGTAAGTATATATATCAATACATTAGCCGAACAAGCCCATTTAGAAGCAAAGCCCAATTCTTTTAAATAACTTCTTTATGCATTGCTTTAGCGATGGTGAACGTACCGGCCTCCTCTTGTACAGCAAGTATATAAAATGCAGAAGATTAACAACAAGGAATACCGCATTCCAGATTACCATATCCACAGCACAACGAAAAAGGGCTGCCCAGATAATGAAAAGTACACACCCTGCCAAAAATAAAAGTGTGAAATTATTAGGCATACAATTTTGCCATCCCTAATCCAGAAAACTACTGTTTCTCTGAAAATAAGAGTCTGTCTGATTTTTTTTGCCCACCAAAACAGATATCAGGTCTTATTTTGGTGGTGGGGATCATCCACTGACTCACAACACTTTTGCATGTTGCCCCCAGTCTCCTTTTCACTGTCAGAGGCCTTCAGGAATTTCTTCCAGCTTTGGATAGTTGCAGCCAGGCCTCGCACACTTTGGCCCATTTCTTCTGCAGCCAGCAAGGCTTTCCTGAAGGCCTCTGTAGCTGATAACAGAGCTCCAGATTGATCCCAAGCTCTGTTATTAGCTATAGAGGCATTCAGGAAAACCTTGCCAGCTGCAGAAGAAATGGACCAAGGTGTGTGAAGCCTGACTGCAACTGTCTGAAGGTAAGTGGTAGAGCAGCTCCATCACCACCCATCCCCACCCTAGCTTAATTTTTACCCATGCACTCTGTAATGTGCAGGGTTTTAATTAGGGTTTACTTTGAGGATAGGACTCATATTGGGCGCATATGTAAAAATCAAGCTAGGACTTACTTTCTGAGTAAGTCGTATTTTGGGGAAAACGCTGTAAGTACAGCAGAATATTATGATCAAACTTATTTATCTTCCATAGAACAATCTACCAAGAAAAGACTAATGGCAATAAGAATAATGAAGACTATGCCAGGAAAAGAATGCAAGTTATAGCATTATAGAAGAGTACCACCTACATTTGTCTGGAAGCACAGTCAAAATGAAATTTTTCAAAAGTATTTATGGATTGGTTTTCCACACTTATTCCAAAGCACTTTTCTCCCCCCTCCCAAAATGAAACAGTAGGAATAGAGAACTAAAATTTATAAATATGTTATAGTAGATTCTCATTACAATAGATTCTCAAGGGTGCAACAGTTGAGTGTAATATAGCTTTGCTTACCCATTGACAGCATAGCTCGTAGGACAATCATATGGAGATTAAAAGTAGTTGGAATAACCAACCCAACTGCAAAACAAATATTGGCCATATGAAAAACCAGGTGATGGATCTCTCTCCAATTTTCACATAGAGTTTCATTCAAAGGCACAGAGGTGGCATTTCTGAAGTCCAGGCTGAAGTTCAATGGGGCTGTGGTAATTGAACTGGCTTCTATGAAGTTCATCTTGAACTAGCCTGTTAAAAAGACATAGGTTGCACTTGCAGCGTGACTGAATATTCATCTTTTTGCAAGAGGATTGAATGGGAACATATCCTGAGAGCTTGAAAAAATACACGGAACATGTTGAATGGTTGCTTAATATTTTTTTTAAAAAAAGAAAAGCAGTCCTTGTGTTTATCAGAATTAACTCAATCACGATGAACTGTATACTCTTATCTATGTCATTCTGCATACATAAAGTGTGTTCAACAAAGTGATGGGTATAGCTTTGGCACTCAAGTAACTGTTAGCAGAGAATACTTAAAATAAAGTTAGAGTTCTGCTTATCTTTCCCACACCTATCCAACTGCCATGTATCTGTGACATTAAGCAGTACTACTAAATATAGTACCTAATGCAATGCTGAATAGAAGATAAGAAGCAAAAGAGTACACAGTATTTTAACAGCCAAGTTTTAAGGGCAACAAAAAATATTTAATTTTCAAACATAATTGCAAGTTATACATTTGACTCTTCAGAAAGAGAAACCGTCCACTTATGAATATCAGCAAATGGATTCAATGTATCTAGTGATATGTAGTGATACAGGCCCTAGTCAAAAGTTAGATATTTTTTCTATATGCAATAAATCTGATAGTGATTCTCTCAACAGTTCTTTAGTTTGTGCATCCAAACACATGCTTATGTGATTTGTACTCTGGATACTCTAGCAGAATGCAAAATATCTGCTGTCTACATGTCATTTTGTGTTAATTTTTGATACATTATGCAGATTGATGGTTTTTGATGGGCAACAACTTCATTTGGAAAAAAGTATGAACTTCACAACAATTCCTTGAAGGGTTGGAAAAATTCTGAATGGGCAATAACTGTAGGCTGCGGGTAGAAGATATATTTAGCCTTTCCCTACATGTGTAAGGTGCTACACAGTAATTTTAATCAAGAAAATGACTTACAGAAGAAAGTTAAACTTAAACTTACAACTGCAAAACTCCCTGAGACTATTATAAAGAAAGAACCAACAACCTCAGAAGTCATTCCACACATATACTGTGCACTTCTGCTTCAGCCCTTATGACCAGAAAAAAAAATAAATAAACACAGCAAGACTTACTTTACACTATTTCTGGATTCATGATACTAAATCATCATGTGGCATCATTCATTGGTTGAACCAGTTCTTTAAAACCACAGGGCAATAATTTTTTATGTTTAGTGCCTTAAATGTATTTACTGCATGCAAGTAGATGTTTCATTTTAAGGTGTTGCTCTGGAAGTGAAGCAAAGAGAGAGAGAGAGATAACAAGTGAACTTCCAGCATCATGAAATATTGATCTCCAACTTCACAGATATACAGGCAGTTAGAAAAATATCCACTGGATATCATGGTCAATGGGATCTTGGTTGTTCAAAGCAAATGTCCCTATGAAGAACTCAATAATTATATACTAAAAAGGCAATCTGCATTTTACCCTTTTTTGTGGTATGATACAACACTGTCCAAGATTTTGCTAAAATTGTATGATATGTGTGCATTTGTGTGTGGATATTTAATGCACGTTTTAATGTATGTTTGGTTAAAAAAAGATTTAGTGTATATGTGTGTGCGTGTGCATTTTCAAGTCAGTATGCAGTTTTCTTGACAACATTTTCAGGAGGAGGTTGCCATTGCCTTGTGGGCCAAGGTCACCCTCATGCTTAAAGGAGGACTACAGTCTCACAGTCTCAGCCTGGTGCCCTGACCATCATGCCAAACCAGTTCTCTCAAATGTATTATTTTACAGTATTCATTCTAGACCCTAGGCAAAGGAATACTACTTGATATATATATAATCAGTGTTAACTTATTTACTTGCTATTAAATTTAATATTTCAAACACATTGCCCAAATGAGCAACAGAACAGTGTAACAGGGAATGACATCACATTCCTCTCAGAAAGCAACTTCAGGAATCTTGGAGGTGGGGGACTATAATTGGAAGGATTAGAGTCATATCTAGCCATAACTGGACTGCCAATTTATTGCAAGTTTTCAGCATACTGTACACACACAAAACACACGCAACATTCAAGCCTCTCCCAACATGGATGGAGATTGTATAAGGCTGTACTTTTTCTTCCTCTCAGAAAATTACTTCAGCTTCAAAGTAATAACGTTGTGCTGAACAATGACAACTAGTTGTCTGCACATACTGAGCCAGGCCTGGGCAAGATTTTCATTAGCCTTGCCTTCTGTTTCAGGTATAAAGACTCATTCAAAGATGGTGGCACAGGGATACCTGACCATGCTCTCACACTTTAAGGTACGGCTCAGAAGAATGAGAAAAGTACTATATTATTAATATTGCTTTTTGAAATTAAACTCCCCCCCCCCATGACAAGAAGCTAGGGCATCTCTAGTTTAAAAGCAGATGAGAGGGTCTGCTTTTAAACTAGAGATGCTCTAGCTTCTTGTCATTGCGGGGAGGAGAGAGGGCTGAGTCTAATTGCAAAAGGCGATATAATAATGCTGTACTTTTCTCACTCTTCGGAGCCCTACTGTAATATGCTTTGAGGTCCATTTGAATGAAGGAGTTGGGTTTTTGTTTTGTTTTGGGCCTCCCGCAAACTGAACTTCACAACTCCAGTCACCCCACGGATTATTAGCCCGAGTCTCTGCAATTCTTTCTCAAAGTCCCGACGTGAGAATACAAACGAGGACGGGTCAGAAGGCAGGTGCCAAGCTAAGGCGGGAGATAGGCAGGACTGGAGGCTAACAAAGTGTCGGCTATGGGAAGCAGCGCGCCCGCGTTAAAAGGCTGTAAGTAGCCCAAACTCATTCACCCGGACTGGATTTGCACGGGAACCTCCCCTCCCCCTCCCCTCCCCCGCCTAAGGGCGTCTCGGGAGTAGACCGGGTTGCGGAAAATGTCGCCGAGCCCTGCGCGTCTTTCCAGCTGCTTCAATTCTATCTAGCAAAACTGATCGGCCCCGCAGCTTGTTGTGGCCTCCCCGGAGTCTTTTCCTACCTGCTTCGCTCTTCCTAGTCCCAGCCTTACCTGTCCGCGTTGCCCCTGCCAGGCGCCTTCTCCAGAGTTTCTACTGTTATACTCAAAGGTGGCTGCCAGCACCGGCGCCCTGCGACTCCGCTGCGCCTGCTAGAGGAGCCTGCCGGAAACGCGCTCGCCGTCCGCGGAGCGGAGGTTTTGACTAAAATAGGCATCGAGTAGCCGCCAGCAGAAACTTGCGGGCGGCGCTAGCAGCCCTCAGAAACCGAGGGCGTGGGGGAGGCGCTTTTTTGTTGTTGTTGTTGTTGTACGCTTTGCTCTTCTCGGCCCACCCGCGTAAAAGTTCTTGAGACTTGCTGGTCCGTCGCGGGTGGGAGAATGTGATTGGTGATCGCGAGTCACCCCTGAAACAATTCGGAATGTCACCACAGCTCAAAAGTGAGGGGTGGGTGGGAATTAAGTGCCCAAGGAGTAATATTAGGACTCTGTTCAGAACTGAGTTTCATGTTTAATGAATAAAAGTATAATAATAATAATAAATGATAGTTAAGGAAAGTCCCCCATTAGAAGAACGAGTATGTTCAGAGAAGCATTGTGAGAGCGGTGTTGCAGAACACACAAACCAATGTGCAGAGACACTGAATTGTAAAATAAATAGGTTTTTACTTCCATGGAAATAGAGGTAGGCAAAGTGCATCAATCAATCAGAATTCATACACAGTTAAGTCAGTCTGTCATCAACTTTTGCAGTTCAGGGATAATCCAAAAAACAGCGTCCAGAATCATATAAATAGTTTAATACACAAAGCTTGCAAAACAGTTGCAAAAAAATCACAGGAAATTCATGCTGGTCAATACTGGGCACTTCTAACAACAACAACAACAGCAGCAGCAGCAGCAGCATCAACCAGCATCAACTAGCATCTAACAGGGATTCTGGCTCCATCTTTATAGCCGCTTGAGGAAAACAGCAACCAATCACATTTACAGCAGTACTTAAAGATACAGTATTGCTATCATGGTTTATATATTGCCAACCCAACTGTTAGATTACATTCCTAACATTCTCCCTTTTGGGTAGGACAATATGTATAACCTTACAGTCTAAGTCCTATTCATCACAACAATGTTTATGTTTTGTATTACCTTGGGCTTGGTAAAATGATCTGCAATGTTATTTTCTGACATGCAATATTCTAGTGTAATCAGTTTACTTTTAACATTGTCTTACATTTAGATATCTTAAGTCAGCGTGCTTTGACCTTGTCTTTATAGCAAGATTGGATGCCATCTGAATTGCTGATTGGTTGTTTTCATAAATAACAATAGGCTCTTGTACTTTAATCCCCATATATAGTAGGAGATACAGTATTGCTATCATGGTTTATATATTTGGTAGCAGAGGATGGTTTATAGTAATAAATAACAGTAATAATAGTAATAATATTGTTGTACCAGGAGATGCCAGAATCAAAGAAAAAGAACTAGAAAAAAAATCACATAATATTGCAACCTGGCCATCGAAACTACGTGATTATGGATGAAATGTGCAACAGTGATACCTGTTGTCATTGAGGCACTTGGCACCATGTCGAAGAATTTTATAAAATACATCAAGAAGTTGCAGCTTCCTGAAAAAACACCAGCGGGATTGCAAAAAAAACGGTGCTATACTCAGAATGTAGTACGTTTTAAGAAAATACTTGGTTGATACCTAGGATACTGGCAGCAACCAGTATCAAACATCAGTGCCAGTCACTAATATCTGTGATACATTTTTAAATGTTCAGTTGACTGAGTTTCATGTTTAATGAATAAAGTATAGATAATAATGAGGAGGAGGAGAATTATTTGTTACAGGTTTATTTGGATTTCAGTCATGAAAATCTCTAAAATTTAACCCTCACATGACACTCATTAATTTTATATGAATTTTATATTATTATTGGTTGTTTTTACATGCATTCACATCTTTTGTTCAAAGTGGTCTTTTCTTTTTCTTTTTTTATACATTTTTTAATTTTTCATATATATATCATTTACATCTTCCATCATTTCATGCGCCATTTGGGTGAGTACATTTATTATCATATATCACAAATCTCTACTTTCTAACTTTATATAGCATAACAATAACATAATACTCTTAGTCAGCTTGTCATACATTGTCATAGAATGTCTTTATCACATATCTTCTTATATTCTTTATTCCTCTATAACCACTTTTTACATCTCTGAGTTTATCAATTACATTTTTAACCAACATCTTAGTCTTTTCTTTGTTGATTTTTAGACCAGCCACTTCCCCATATTCTTCTATTTTTTTCTATCAACTTAGGCCCTGATTTTCAAGGGTTTTCCAGAATAAAGGCCAAATCCTCTGTGAAAGCCTATAGTTTATATCTCTCTTTTTAAAATCTCCATCCCTTCTATTTCCTTCTCCTGTCAGATATTCCTGTTTAGTACTTCCAAAGTTAAAATAAATAGTAAAGGAGATAATGGACACCCCTATCTTGTCCCTTTTTTCTGTCATATCTCCATTTACCATCACTCGTGCTGTTTGTCTACCACAAATCCCCTTAATCATATTAATAAAGTTTTCCCCAAAGTCCATTACTTCTAACTGTGCAAACATAAACTCCCAATTAACATTATCACATGCTTTCTGTTCATCCAGGAAGAGCAAAGCCATTTGTCTTTCTGCGTGTGCTTCATAATATTCCAAAGTGTTTAATATTCTCAAATTATTTTTAATCTGTCTATTGGGTAAAAACATTTTGATCAGGATGTATACATTTGTTCAAAAATACTTTGTCTTGTTGCAATTATTGATGCTTATATTTTATAATCCACCTTTAGTAGAGATTTAGGTCCATAGTTCTTTATTTGTTGTTCATCTGTGTCTTCCTTCGGAATCAGTGTTATATATACTTCTGTCCATGAGTCTGGAATTTTTATTTCTTCTAAGGCATTGTTAAACAAATTTAACATCTGTGTGCCTAGTGTCTCTTGCAGACTTTTATAAAATTCCGCTGGTAACCCATCGGGGCCTGAGGTCTTCTCATTCTTTTGTTTTTTAATTGCTTCTGTCAGTTCTAAAATATTAATCCACTCTGTCAACATGGATTTCATTTTTTCCGGTATTCTAGGTAAATTGGCTTCCTTTAGGTATTGGTATATCTGTTCTTTTGGTATTGTTTGTTTTTCATACAAATATTAATAGTAATTTTGAACCACTTTCTTTTTCTCATTGTTTTGTGTCTGAAGTCTTCCCTCTATATCTTCTAATGAATGTATCATTCTAAACATTCCACATTCTTTAAAATGTATGACTATAGGTTCCACTACTTTCAGTTAACAACAGTTCTTTGAAATAGGCTAAATTGAACGAAAGGCTGCACTTCCAATGTTCTGCAAGCTGAGGCTGCAGGAAATTATATGAAATATCATGTTTTCAAAAGATTAAATGCAAGAGATGATGCAATTTCTTCTTCATGATTACCCTTGCTTTATATTACCCGTATGTTTATGTATCAGGTAACTGAAGGAAAACAGGTTAGAAATGGGTTAGAAGATAGATCTCCTATTAATAATAGATGTGAACTCATCAGTTATGTTAAGTCTGGTTGTTTGATTGGATTTATGGCTTAATCGTGGTCTGTACCAAACTATTATGTTTTGACATGACATAACATATGGCATATACGTATTGACATCATAACAGCTGAATTTCATTAAATAAACCATGGCTAAGTGAGGTATACTGTAGGAACCCAGTCAGTGGAAAGGACCTTCTAGAGACCATTAATTGAGGCTTTAAGGAGAACTTCAACTCCTGTTGCATTAGTAACATTGAGTAAAGTGAAACAGCTTTCTCAACCAGCACTTCTGGACTCATTAAAAAACAATGATTTTAATTTTTTAAATCTGTCATGCCAAAATACACCTTTCAACTTTGGTTACGAGAGGGCTACCAGATTTGGGCTTGGATAAAGGCTAAGTGACAGCAAAGAGACGGAAAACTCTAGCAATCATCTGATCTTTGCACTTCTATGTATGAGGTCAAGGATAGTATTTTGTTCACTTTGAGTCAGATTTGCTTCTTTATCTTTTACTGCTACTATAGCCCTTTTCTTAATCAAGCCTTCCTCCTGCATCTTTAATCAAGAGCAATATCCTGGTTCTTGGTACACAACAATTTTTTAAAATTTATTTATTTATTCATTCATTCATTCATTCATTCATTCATAGTGGTCTACCTAGGCCTACCTGAAATGGGTTCCCTCTGTGTCCAATTCCAGATGTGTGTCTATCTGTGTATGCATGTGCATAAAGATCTCATTACTGGGACTTTAATTGGGGCTTTTAATTGGAAAGAAGTGTTTCAGACCTGCAAAGACTCAGCAAGACACTTGTTATTCATAAAAGCCGCCGGCAATCCTTTGTTAAACTTTTTTAAGCCAATGTGTCCAAAAGATGCAGCTGATTTCCAAATCTCATTCATTTAAAAGAATGACTCTTTAAAGTAGTTACAACATATTTTTTTTCTTGCAGAAGCCTATGAAAGTGCGACTGGATTTAGACATGTAAGGCATGGGAAGCTGTGGAAGTTCTATTTGGAAAATGTTACTAAAACATCTGATTGTTGCAACTGAACTTGGCAAGAATGCCATTGAGATGCACTACAAACCTGTGACCGAATTAAGAAAAGACCACTTTTCTTAAAGTGGAAAAGCAGAGGATACTTCAGTTCAAAATGTTTGGCATACTGCCAAACCATGTATGTATGTATGTATGTATGTGTATATATTCAGAAATCAGATGGAGGTGATAAAACTTGGGTTACTGGAAAAAGAGGAATTAGCTCAAAAAATTAAAAGTGCCTAACAAAAATTTTTGAAAATGCAAATAAACCAGGAAGATGGTTGACACATAAATTGAGAAAAGAGAGACAAAGGAAAATCCATACAATCAAGTTGCAAAGCTCTTATTTATATGTATGTAGGCTTCCCAAAACAAATTTAAACTATTTACACTTGTTCATGTTTCACAGTTTGGCCACATGGAGGAGAATGTCATGAAGATTTATGTGACAGAACCTGTAGATCCCATGCTTTTAATGTGTAAAAATATTTTTTTCCTGAAAGCATAAGAATTTTTAATGCATTCTGCAAGCAATAAATATTAATTTGGTCTGTTGACTTACCTTTAACTTAAAATCCTCTATCCACTTCACGGTTCAAACAAGAATGGTTATCACTTGTCACAGTCCTAGGAACAGTGGACACAATCCATAGGCTGTCATCACTGATGATGTGAGAAATGACTTATTCTATTAAAATAGGATATTTTCTGCTCCTGACAAACCACTGGTAAGGTTATTTATTAAATTCATTTATCATTTTCAATTGTCCCATTTCAATGAGAAAGCTAGCAAGGCTGTTTCATAATTATTCTGGAGAAATTACAAATCTTTCTTCAGATTCCTATTTTAAGTTCATTTGCAAAAAGCATGTTCCCCCCTTTCCAAACTTTCTTCAGCTTAAATAAACTATCTTGGTTTTTTTTTCATTGTGTGAAACAGAGTATGTGTTCAAATCACAGATTTTACTGAAAGAAGGAAAGTGGTACACCTAATTGGCCATGTTTTAAACAGTATGAGGACAGATGAATTCTCACCAATGAAAACACACACACAAAAGATAAACCCCATCCAAACTATGCGGGCCACGAGAAAAGAAATAACCAAAATTTCTTTCAAAATCAGAGGGAATTTCTTTGTAGTGCCAATTTAAGTTTTGTAATAATGCAGGTGTTTGCAGTTTTTATTAGAACTCCAAATCAGACAAGACTGCTGTAAGTTAAGAAAAAGGGGTGGGAAAATATGATCTCTGAACTATGTCCATATCCTATTATTGGAGCCTGCAGTTTCCAGAAATGCAAGTTGAGTTTTATTGATATTGGGGGACCTTGATTTACAGTAGGGGCTTTCTCAAAACTTATTGAGGAGAAACAAGATTCCTTCATTTTGAAAAAAAACAAAAGTTCAGGTTAATAGAATAAAATGATTCCCATCTTTGGAAATACATAGATTTAGTGACCAGTGGAAACAAATGTCAGTTGGAGATGATTAACTCTTAAATCTGATTAAAGACTAAAGTAACTTTCTGGGCTTCCAGACAGTGGTGGGTTGCTGCCTGGTCGCACTGGTTTTAGTGAACTGGTAGTGGTGGTGAGCATTTGGCCCCGCCTCCCACCCCTGCCCTATCCTGTCCTATATCCCTTTTCTTCCTAGCTCAGCTAAATCGCGCTGCACTGCTGTTTTTCGCATGTCCATAGCCTTCCTACTCACCTGGGCTGTCTCAGGTAAGCTGAATAGCTGCAGTTTTGAAGTTGCGCGGCAGCGAACTGGTAGTAAAACCAGTTGCATCCCACCACTGCTTCTGGGAGTATGGATTCCAAGAGTATGTCTCAGGTACACTGCTTAAACTATATATAATCTTTTGCCTGAACTCTTCAATGTCTTTTGCCTGAACTCTTCAATGTCATACAAATATTAGTGTCTACAGATATCTTTTCTATGGCTGTACAAAGCTTTGATGAGAAGACAGAACTGAAAGGCGATTCAATCTATTTATTTGGATAGAATTGATGTCTGTATCTAATCGAGTGCATTTGAATCGGTTCAGTTATTTGAAGGTGACTTAAAGATTTGGTAGATTTTTTTTGCAGAGTCTTAAGCACTACTGCAGCTTTCCTTCTATATTTACATAGTTGGATGGAGATGTTGAATGGTGTGATCGGGTCTTATTAGCAGCTGGTGAATGACTTTCATCATTTTTGCAAACACTATTACAGCATTAAGACAAGATTGGCTGCTGTTTGCATTTCTCCTTTTCGCTAGGGACAGATTGCTTGTTTATTGCCTGAACAAGTTTGCAGTAGTGTGCTTGCTGTTGAGTAATTATGAATATGAAACATATTAGTATGATACAGAATCATAATATAGTCCTCAACTTACAACAGTTCTTTTACTGACCATTCAAAGTTACAACGGCATTGAAAAATGTGACTTATGACCATTTTTCACAGTCACAATCTTTGCAACATCCTCATGTTCATGTGATCAAAATTCAGATGCTTGGCAACTGGTTCATACTTATGACTGTTGCTGTCTACCAAGGTCACGTGATCACTTTTTGCAACATTCTGATAAGCAAACAATCAATGGGGAAGCCAGACTTACATAACAACCAGATTACTAATTTATCAACTGCAGTGATTCACTTAACAGCTGTGGCAAGGAAGGTCATACAATGGGGCAAAACTCACTTAACAAATGTCTCACTTAACAACAGAAATTTTGGGCTCAATTGTGGTCATAAGTCAAGGACAACCTGTGGTAAATTAGGCACATAAGTAGCGAGTCACTTCTTAAATTTTTGAAGCAAACATTCTTCATACCTTCTATCTCAGCCTTGAAAGATTACAGAATATTTTTAAAAACTAGCAAGTAGAAATCCCAGAATCTATCCAGTTGAAGCATTAATTTTCTTTAAACTGGCCATTACTATGTTGTTACATTCATCCAATTTGGCCTCAGAAGGAACCAGTTGTAGACATTCAGTGTTATCCTTTATAGATTATCTTTACTGAACTGAAACTCTAAGATTAAAATCTGTTCCTTAGAAATTGTAGGGTAATCTGCTGTATATAAATGTGGTGCAAACCCCATACTTATTCAGATTGATGTTGTAATCTAGTTAGGTAATGAAATGCATACGCCGAAGCTCAGAGAGCACAAAAGATTCAGTTCAACTCTAAGTTATATAAATATATAATATACACTGAAGATGGTGTTTAATTTCATTGTATGAGGTGCAATGATAATAAAGTAAACCACATTGTCTTCTAATAGATTGAAATCAAACAGAAACATGCTTTTTATATTTTGAATTCAGATCAGATCTTGGCTGACAAATGAACCCCTAATTATTATAATTTTCCCCATATCTCTTTGATTATGTAACAAAATCTAGATTTTTTATATTCTTCCTGTATTTTACCATAGCTGCTTGTTTGCATTTTCCATTATGCCTTTTGCATGAAAATAATAAATTTTGAAGCTGGTATAAAAAGTAGTGTGTGTGTGT
>JAEANM010016344.1:0-13305 GCA_017656035.1 Myanophis thanlyinensis
CGACCGGATTGTGTGTAAGTGCCTCGGGAAACGGCCCAAGCTCCGTCAGGAACCTATCGGGGTCCATCAGGCGCCTGATCATCCTATTTGCGCAGCTTTCAGGACATCAGGACAAAACAAAAAATTTCAGCCTAACATTATACAGGTAGTCTCAACTTACAACCATTCATTTAGTGATTGTTCAGTTACAAAGGCCCTGGAAAAAGTGACTTATGACCGGTTTTCACACTTACGACCATTATAGCATCTGCATGGTCAAATCATTAAAATTAGGATGCTTGGCAACTGGCACGTATTTAGGATGGTTGCAAGGTCCCAGGATCACACAATCATATTTTGCAACCTTCTGACAAGCGATGGTGAAATCAGTTTCACTTAATAACCAGGTTACTAATTTAACAACTGAGGTGATTCACTTAACAACTGTGACAAGAAAGGTCCTAAAATGGGGGAAAAGTTATTTAATAGTCTTGTTTAGGAACAGAAATGTTGGGCTCAATTTTGATTGCAAGTTGAAGACTACCTGTATAACTAAAATATACCAAACATATACCAAGCAATCACCTGTATGTAGCTCAATGTATGTTCATAGATTAGAAAACTACCCTGATTTTATAATGGCTAATTCAATTAAAATATCTGCCTATAGGACAGCTGTTATTAAAAAGTCAAATTTTGCACAGGCATATAAAATGTAATTTGTCTTTTTCATAACTCTTTCACATTAGATTGGATTTGATTCAATTGTATAGCATTAGTACAATTTTGCTCATTTATTTTAAAAAAAAATGCAGGTGGGGAAAATGCAGAAAGCACCACCCAAATGATTACAGTGTTGTACAAGTTCTCCAATAACAAAAAGTGAAATTATTTGGAGGTTTTCATCTCAAAAAAGAAATACCCTGCTCAGCAGAATGAACATTAGGAATCTAATTTAACAGTCAAATTCGTACAGAATAGAGTTATCCACCTACCGTAGCTACTTGCAGATTATTTATAAAATGCAGTATGCCTCTGAATACTAGTTGCTAGGCAACATAAGGCAAGAGTGTTAATACATTCATATTGCATCTATGGAAGTATCTAGGATGGCTTCTTTAGAATAGAATGCTGAGCTAGATAAGCTTTTGGTCTAATCTGGAGTAGGCTTATTTACTCGTTGCAAACAAAATTAAAGTAATTTTCAACTGGTTATAAAGATGGTTCCAGCCAATGAGTAAACTAAGAGCATACACCTATTTAGATTGATCCTTCCTGAATATGGAAGTTATTTTCATAAGTTATTAAGAAATCCTCAATAGTTCCACGAAGGGGCCAGACTTTCAACTTTAACAAAATGACCATAAAAACCTTCAGTTCTTCAGTCCATTCTAGTTTTAATCACTACTCAGCCATGAAATGATAGCCAGTATGTAGGGAGTCCTTGACTTATAACGGTCTGTTTAGTGACCGAAGTTACAACGGCACTGAAAAAGTGCCCTACGACCATTTTTGTACTTATGACTGTTGCAGGATCCCTATGGTCATATGACCAAAATTTAGACACCTGGCAACTGACTTATGTTTATGATAGTTCCACTGTCCCAGGGTCATGTGATCCTTTTTTGTGACCTTCTGACAAGTAATGGGGAAGCCAGATTCACTTAACAATTGTGTTATTAACTTAGAAAGTGCAGTGGTTCACTTAATAGTTGTGGCCAAAATAATCATAAAAAGACTGCAAAACTCACTTAGCAACTGTCTCGCTTAGCAGTAGAAATTTTGGGCTCAATTGTGGTCATAAGCCAAGGATACCTGTTAACATTACTTCTGGTCCTGAGTAGTTTCTATGATTGGTCTGACCCTCTTCACAAATCCCCAATGTATTTAATACATCTTACTTAGAAGTAAAGATGAAGTCTCCTTTAGAGTACTGGCAACAAAAAAAAAATGGTTTGCCACTGCTGTCTGTTGGAATATTTTTCAATTTCTTAACCTTGCCTATGGCACGCGAATTCAAAGTGTTCTGCTATCCAAATACTAATGAGGTCCAATCCTGCTTAGCTTTTTTGAAGAACCCCAAGGTTGATCGTTATCTGCTAGTCTATAAAAATAACAATCCTTCAAAAGTTGAAGGAAAAACAGCAAAGGAAAGCTGGCTCTACTGCTTTCCAGTAATGTCATTAGAACATTGCCTCGACTCTGCAATTCACTTACGTTCACAAACAATCTTCAAGGAAATATTAACTTGACTGCCTTATTTAAAATTACGGATTTTTTTTAAAAAATTAGGCCAGTATGAGACACATACCTCATATTCACTCGAATTCACCATTAATGAAGGGACAAGAGAGAACAGTTCATTGAGTGTTTTTAAAATAAGTGGCCGGGTATCACAGTTCAGTTTTGGAGAGAGTGCATTCCATGTAGAGCGAATGCAAACAACCTGGAATAAAGAAACAAAGGCTGCTTTTAGCACGACAGAGTCTGTAGGTGTGTGTGGGTATGTGGGTGTTTAAAATATGTTTAAAGATATATGATATATGGATTAGAAATACCACTTACAACTTACATCTTGTAGGCTCTTATTGTAAACCAGAAGTGCCATGTTTCAGATAGAAACTCAGTTATTATTTTAGTTTAACTCAGTTTAACTTTAGCTAAACTCAGTTTAGCCATCACTCTGCTAAACAAATAATTCCCTCAACACTTTCTAACTATTTATTAAGTCTGCATTACTGTTATTCTCATCATTCCATCACCCACCCACCCCACTATGACTATAACTTGTTGCTTGTATTCTTACGATTTATATTGTCTTCTAGTATGATTTAACTGCTTATTTGTACCCATGACTATCACTGAGTGTTGTATCTTGTGATTCCTGATGAATGTATTGTTTCCTTTAATGTACACTGAGAGCATATGCACCAAAGACGAATTCTTGTGTCCAATCACACTTGGCCAATAAAGAATTCTATTCTATTAAGTGACTAAAAATTAACCAAAATTAAGTCCATTTTATACTGTTGATATTTACCATAGATACAATAAAGGTATTAATGAAACCCAGATTAACAGAGTTGGAAGGTACCTTGTAGGTCATCTAATCTAACCCCCTGCCCAAGCTGGAGACCCTACAACATCCCCGACAAATGGCAGTCCAATATCCCCTTGAAAGACCAACAGACTAGCTATATCCAATGCCTGGGGATTGAAAAGCATAAATGGCATGCATATATACCATCATACAATTCTCTTTTGATTTAAGCAACATTATGCAAAACACAGAATGGGAGTAAAAATAGTAAGCAAAAGAAATTAAAGGCATGACATGAGAAAAACGAACACAGCCAGAACTAGTTTACATCAACAGCACTCACTACATACTTTTCATACTTTTTTGACCTTGTAAAACCATTCTTCCTTCCAGCATGCCCATAAACTGTCGCAAGCATTGCCTTTGCTTTATTAAAATTCTCATCTTTCTCTTTTTCAGGCTCTCATTAACTGCAACCAATTGCCCGGTTTTCCTATCCTCTCAATCCATTCGTCCTTTTTCATATTTGTTTTGCAATTTAATCCCCAATAATTCTTTAGATCAACCCATCTGATTTATTTTCCATGCTACTCAGTCACTTGTATATGTCCGTATTCGTTCAGGCACCATTCTTGACTGTACTTCATGTTTTCCACATTAAATCTCTCTCTCCTATTGAAGTGAACATTCTTTTTGTTTCTCCTGATATTGTGGTGGCCCAACAGTGGCCGGCTGAGCTGTTGGTGGAATCGGACAGTGATGAACACTATGGGACTGCCCTGGAGGCTGAGGTAGTCTCTGGAGAGTGTTCGGAGTCAGAGCAGGGACTAGAGAGGCCTGTCGACCACCAGGTGGTGTCTGAGTCAGGGAGCAGGGAGGGAGGGAGACTGTCCCTGACATGCGTATGCGTAGGGCTGCAAGGAGGGGGGAGCAGCTTTGGAAGCAGGGTCAGAGAAGAAAATAGAATACAGGTGGCTAATGATTGCGCCCCCCCCCGGAAAAGCTTATAAGTAGAGCGAAGGGAGGGGAATTTTGCAGGAAACAACAGTTTACTAACTTAGCTATTTGGAAGGCTTTTGGAAAATCTGTGAGTTGCTATCAAACCTTGTTTTAATTAAGATAGCATTCTGTGTTCTCAGCCAGGGGTTGCTTATCTCCGCATTAGTTGTGGCATACAGCCTGGTATGCTTTTGTGTGTTTTAAGATCCGAAACAGAACAGATATAGAGTATAACTCTCACTCTCATATAACAAAATGACTAAAGTGATCACAGCACGTTGTTATGCATAGTTTTGCTTCTTTTAATAATCATTTATACCTTCCATTAACTCCACACTGGGGCACACAGTAAAATAATTATTTTATATATTCTAGGCATAAAATTTTCTTATGTCCAGTTTCCATTCATGCTACTAATTTAATCTATTTTATAATACTTTTTTAAACAGGGCTCATTTTTTTCACTTTCTGAAGTTGTTATGCTTTTAGCTTCTTTCAAATCTGACTGCCTTTATTAATCTGCTAGTTCTTTCTCTTTTGTTTTCCTTCCTTCTTTCCTTCCTTCCTTCCTTTTTTTTTGTCAATCATGTTCTGTTTGAATTTCTAGATGAGTCCACAGATACTGACATGTATTTTGCTCCTCATATTTGTGATCAATTTGAGGCCAAAGTTAGAAATACAGTATGTAGACAAGGTGACCAGCTATAGTCACACCTGTCACATGCAGTATTTTCTGCTAATGGTAAATGCAATACAAGTCTGTTCATTTTGGCTAGCATGCCATATGCATAATCAAAACCAATTTTTTTTGATACGTTCACATCATTCTATGCATGGATATCTAACAGAATGATTGCCATGCAAGACAATATACTATTGCCTAAATCCCAATAGTTAGAAGGGATATACAATGTAGAAATATATATTTAGGGGAATATATATGTAGAAGAATTCTCAAATAATTATCACAAATCTGATGTATTTATTCATAGCTAGAAATCAGTCCTTGTCAGATCATTATTAGAGTGATATAGAGTGATCCCTTTGTGTTAATAGGATAAGAAAAGATCCATCAACAAAATAGTTAATCTTCTTCATATATAAAATCAATTTTGGTGAAACAGATTTTTTTTAACAGTTGGAAATACCAATTTACCATTAAAAGTAGGATATTAATTTGAAAAAGTTCTAGCCAAAACCACAATTCATTAGCATTCCCTTAAAATACAATGATATTAACAGTTAAAAAAAAGGTGAATCGTATTTGAAACTGTTTTCATTGCACATATTATCAAACTGAAACATTTTGGCAAAAATCTCTGAACAAAGTGAGCAGCATCTGTCACTGGAGGTAACATTCTACAGAAGCAGCTTTAGTAGATTTCAAAGGTTTGAATAATTATAGCCCTAATCAAAAAACATATAAATAAGAGGTATGCTAATATGATGTCCCCATTTGTGCATAAATCAATAGAGCTGTACATTCACTCATGGAAAAATTTATTACTTTTAGGCAATCTAATTGTATTCATTACTAATTATCTGACCATTATTGACCCAGGATGAGCTACTACAATAAAAGCTGCTTCTGCTTCAACAAATTTACCATCTCAGAATCCCCTATAGAATTTGCAGCCTTTAAATCCATACATTTTCAAAACTCCATGTTTTAATATAAAAGATTTTTTAAAAAAGAAATATGCTACCATTTTATGATGACAGGCAGTTTTTGAATCTAACAAACTGTAACTTGTGTCTATGCATGAGCCTACTTGTTTCAAAATTATAGCTTAATAAGTCAATGCTGAAGCAGTTTGTTTTTTAGATGAGCCCCCAGAGTGCTATATGAATGAGATTCAAGAAAAGCAATAATTTAGAGAGGTGTAATGCACATCTAGACTAGGCTATGTATTACTAGATGTCAAGGTGGTGTTAATACCATTTATTAAGTCAACTGATTTTTAAACACAGAAATCTAAGCTCTAGTCAGTAAACACAACAACATATATCCATCTACTGCCCAATAGAATTTTATTACATGGTCATGACTGAAGAAGCCATCAAGCAAATAATTAATGTGCAATCTTGGAACAATAGTTTTTTTTGAAAAATACTGTGTATGAATAAGCGACACTATGGTATTACCATGAGGCAAGTTTTAAAAGTACTGTATTTCATGATCTATAATAGGTGTCTCCTTTTTATTTTTAGTATGACATTCATATACTATTTGCTATATTGAAGTTCTTCTTTAGACATGATTTCAAAGGATCAGGCATTTTAAAATTTTGATTAGAGTAAGGAGAAAAGATTTCGGTTTCAGGGTTCCCAGCTGTATTGTCAACATCCTTACTGACCAGGAAGTCTGTAAGTTGTAGTTCTTAGAAATCTGAAGAATGCCAGAGTAGATAAAAACTGCAATTCAACATAGATGGCAATGTCACATGTAGAGGAAACAAGGACGTTAATAGCTGATCCCAAAAGGTAATAAATATATTGTAAAATGTTTCTTTCAGTTTTATGGTTTTACTAAGAGACATACCGTAATATCATAGACTAAAGAGTTTTACTTCATTTCTTTCCTTAATGTGCACATTTTGATCAAGCTAAACAGTCTTTTTAAAAAACCAAACCAAACCAAACCAGCAATATAGCAGCAGTTCCACTTCGATACTGATGTTTTCCCATTGCCTCTCCATAAGAATGATATTGTTAATGTATAATTTCTTGTTATTTTGTTAGCAGAATTAAAATGGCAAGGCTTATACTTTTTATTAAAATTACAAATGCATCATAACAGCATCATCTGAGATCAAGTTCTGTTTAGTTGTTAGATGCTGGCCTAAAAAACAGGATATTGTGAATTTTAGGCCTCTCATAGGCTTGAAAGCTAGCTGGGTGACTTTGGGCTTGTTTTTCTCTCTCAGTCCAACTTACCTCACAGGGTTGTTGTTGAGAAAAGAAGAGGCAAGAATATTAAGTATGTTCACTGCATTGCCTTGAATTATACATGTTAAAAAAAGGCAGAATAAAAATCTAATAATAATGAAACTGTAAATAGAGTAAATATTAACACTACTTTTTTTTTCTAAAAAAATTATTCTGTTCTCCAAATTTCTGAAATTTTCAAGAGATACAAGTTTCCTAAGTTGTCTAACATATCCCTCTTCCTTTAAGCCACTTGGAAACATATTAAGATCATAACTGGAAGAAATAGATCTAGCAACCAATAATTTGGGACATTTAAGCTGCTTTCTCCTTTAGTTTTCCCCATAAGGCATTCTCCAAGGCTGGAAGGACGTCTCCCCCTCCCCACTCCCCAATCTCTGCAGGGAGTAAACCATTGTAATGAAGACTTCAATGGATTTCCCTGGAGTCAATCCATGCACAGAAATGCATAAAAGTTCCCTTCAGGAATTTCAACTTTTCAGACATTGTTATCATATCTGCAGGTTTCTGCCAGTTGCCTGCAATTATCATGAATCATTCGAGTCTATGCTGTAATGGCAGCAGAAATATTGACAGACAAGTAAAATTGGCTAGAAAAAAAATATCCTTCCAAAAATTAAAACAGCAAGATAATACTAAGGGGAAGAAGACAAAGTCGTGTCTAAATTAGGGTTACACATCTGGTTCATATTCAAAATCAAGGAAGTAGATGCCCAAACCCTTTTCATAATACATACAAAATTAAGAAAACTGCAATTGTCTCTGCCAAGTGGGAGAATCAAATATCTGTATGGGCAAATAAATGAGTTGACATTGTCCCTGGGATGCTCATTTTGAAAAGATAATGAGTTAATGAAATCACTATAGCAATATTTTATGCTAGGAAAAAATCAAAACACTGAGAATCAGAATTAAACAGCCACTTTTGTGGCTGCAGAAATACTTTAGGGAAACCATTTCAAAATCAGTAACGATAAAGCTTTTAAGAACTCCTATTGAGTTAAGTCCTTTTAACGAACAGACGGATCCATGAAGACAATTCCAGTGTAACTCATGTTGACAGCTACTGAAACTTAATCTGATTATATGTTGAGTGAAAATGACACTTCTCCACCTCCACTTTAGAAAACATTGATCTCAATAACTAGACAAAACAATTCATGTGGAGAATGTATATAGGCAAAAGAGAAAATGAAAACAAAATGCTGAAATTGGGAGAAATCATAAATATTTATTTACTAATTGAAAAAATATTAATCAATGCATTATACCACAAGAAAAACAAATGGAAAGAACTAGTGAATCTGTGCCTTCTGTGTGTTTTAGTGTAAAATGATACCAAAAGCCTTTATTTTGCAAAAAAAAAAAATCATTAAGAAATTATTAAACTAGAGACATTATTATAAATGACTATTATCTTAGAAGTATGCATCTGGCCAATAAGGTGATGCCAGCACACAGATATTGATCAAGTCTACAAGAGCAGATCTTAGCACTAGTAACAAGTAAGTAAACATTTTATCTTTGTTAGTAGCACAGGCTTCAATTTCATATTGACTCACCTGGGAATAATTTTGTCATGGTTCCAAAGAATTTAATATGAATTCCTATCTGGAGGAATTACAAACATTAATTTTGCAAAATAGTTATACTTTTTTTCGTGCTTTTGTAAAGCACACAAAATAAAAATTACCAAAAAATGTCTGTGAAAAATGTGTGGGTGTGGGTATGTGGGGGAGAGTGTATGCATGTGTATAGTATAGCCAACCTTGGGTTACACACAGTTAGTCTGCAATACTTTCAGTTATCTAATTCATAGGTCATCTAACAATCCAACAAAGAGATGCTGAAACTGTATTTCAATGCTTGTTGTTTGGTCTGGCCGAAAGAGCGGGTGAACCTCCAAAATAAGAGGCTACTTAATTTAGAAGGTCATGAATTAAGATTTTGATGGCATGGTTATTCATAGTATGACAAGGTTAAAGTAAATGTTGATTTTTAACACTTACTTTGTTAGACATGCCATTCTAAGAGTTTAGAATAAATATAAAACAAGGGTTTCTACGAGGATGCCTCTTTGGGTGTATCTCCCGGGAAGCTTTTTAAAGAAAAGAAATGGTGGCGAAGCTGGACTGGTAGATGGTAAAATAATAACTTTTAATTTTAGTGATCCTATCCTCAGGTCTAAGGAAGAGCTATAATGAGAAGGATTCTGCCACTGGTTTACATTTTTATAACTAAAAGGAAGATTTAAATTAGACAAAAAGAGCTATGGGCTTGACTGTTAAAAATGAATTGGAAATCCTACTGTGTGGTAGTGATGAACATATTGCTAAGGTCTATAAAGCGTTATTGAATTTGAATTTGGAAAGTGAATATGTAAAACACTGCATGCTTCAGTGGGAAGGAACTTTGGATACAATGTGAAGTTTGAACAATATGGATGAAAGTTTTAAAATGTACATTAAATTACAGTTTTAAAAAATTATAAGATGATGTATTGCAGGTATTTAACACCAGATAAGTTATCAAGAATGTATAATGGTATTTCAAATGAATGTTGGAAATGCAGATGTAAAGAAGGGACTTTTTATCATATATGGTGAACATGTGATAAAGCAAAGAAATATTGGAGTAGGAATCATATTCTAATAGAGCTAAAATTAGAAACTTTTCTCTGGGTTTTAATGGGAAAAAAATTGGGAATGCACAAAAATGGAAGGACAC
The DNA here is from genome assembly GCA_017656035.1 of Myanophis thanlyinensis. Classification (NCBI taxonomy): domain Eukaryota; kingdom Metazoa; phylum Chordata; class Lepidosauria; order Squamata; family Homalopsidae; genus Myanophis; species Myanophis thanlyinensis. The sequence goes on from JAEANM010016344.1 coordinate 9,695, forward strand.
TTTAATCCTCACAATGGATGAATAGTTGCAAAAGCTGATGGAGTTAGAAGAAATGGCTAAATTGACTACTTTGATAAAAGAAAAAAACACAACTACTTTTACTTCTACTTGGAAACCACTTTGGACTTTGTGCTTGAGGTGGAAAAAAGTGAAATTTGATTTTGGGTTTTGCTGATTAGATAGATCTGTTGTTATAAAAATGGCTAGTTTATACTATTATGTAAAAGTAAAAAACTGAGGTTCAGTGCTACTTATTCTACTTATTCTGCGCCAAAGGGAGTCGGAAATCAATGTCTTTTCTTTTTCCTTTCTTTCCTGCACTTTTTCTTTTTTACTCTCCTATTTTTTCTATTATTTGCTTTTGTATTTTGTATTTTATATTGAGATATAGATAAAGGTTCCCCTCGCACATATGTGTTAAGTCATTCCTGACTCTAGGGGGAGGTTTTTACATTATAAACTAATAAAAAGGAAATATTTTAAAAAGTACTCACAGACTCTTGGTTTCTAGCCTTAACCTTTATAACCTGGTTCTTTATTTAAGATTTAAGACTACAGATCCTGTTGCTTTTGACCCTAGAAGTGTGTCAGCATTGTTTTCTTTCATCTGCCTGAGATCCTTTGAAATAAGTTTATATACCATGATGTCTTTCTATGATCGTTTAATCTTTATTTTTTTCTTCCTTCAGAGTAAATATAGACAGTTCCTTCTGACTTTTCTCTCATTTAGGTTTAGGTTTAGGTTTTATTTGATTTATATACCGCCCCCTCTCCCTAGGGACTTGGGGCGGTGCACAGCCAATAAAAAACATAGATACATAAATAACAATTTAAAACCCGTTTAAAATAATTAAATGAAGGCTGTCTATTAAAATATCATTATGAAGTTTAAAGCTTGTCTTCCAAATACCTCCAAATACCTCCATATCTTAAGTTGCATTTTGAATACTTTCCAATTAGCCAAAATATTGATTTACTCTTGGAGGAAATGTCTAATATGATCTCCAGATCAGAAATAATTATATAAAGGGAGGGAAGAGATACAGTAAGACTTAATTCACATGTTTGCTAACCAACATCATTAAAAAACTGTTACATAAAAGTTGAAAAAGGAATAATTCTCTTAAAATTGAGGATATTGAGGATAAGATACCGAGTTTGATTGTTTGTGAAGGTTTGCTGGTATTAAACTGGGATATTCAGCTAGACTGCAACATCTAATCAAATAATCTCTATCTTTAAAGGTTGATTTTTTTCCAGAATAATAAATATATCCATAAAACATTACACTAAATGATGGCTTTCAAAGGGACTATATATTCTCTAGGGCAGAGATACACCATTAGCAGGTTAGGGCCAAAAGCAGCCAGCTATTCTATACTGTCCTGTTAAACTGCATTATTTAATGTGATAACATTACATTTTATTATTAAACATATGCTGAATGTACATATTAAATTTATAATACTGTAAAATATATTAACTTAATTCTTAACACAGTTCAATTTTTAAAGAATTTTAATTTTAAACGAATTTAAGTTTTCTCCAGCATACAGTGTCAAAGCTCTAAATTGGCCCCTAAAATAGTTGCTCATCTAGAGCACTCACACTCTGGAAAGCATCTGGAAAGAAACTCCCCCCAGAACCATTTCCCAGTCTACAAACTATAATGAAATCATCCTACTTAAACACTGTCATAAATGTTCCTCAACAAAATTCCTCAGTTTTACACATTTATAGTTCAAAACATGTACCATAGTTATCATCTTATCACAGAGAAACTTTAAGTGTGACGCCTGGCCACCGGCCCCCAGTGTCCTCTAAGTTGAAACACCATAAAAAAAAAGGTTAATCCTTTTTTAAAAAAATCAAAACCTAAATCAAGACAGATATTCACCAAGATAGCATAATAGCATTGATGATTATCATACTTTCAGTCACGGTATTATTTCCAGCTCAGTGGGGTTCATTCACCAATCGTGATTTGCAGCCAGTCAGCCAGGCTTCTCTGCTGGTGGTTGGGTTCCTCTTGTTCCTAACAGACAAAGTCAAAATTTCCCTAGCCTTCAAAGCTACTGATCTTTTCCAAATGCCCTTGGAATTTTGTTGAGATACAGTAAATCAATGAAGAAAGAAAGAAAGAAAGAAAGAAAGAAAGATCAGGATGGATTAAAGATAGATTATGACTTTTGCAACTCCAGCACTACATTTTTTAAAACCATCTCATATTTATCCAATAAGAATCTCAGATTAGCTAAGATACCGATAATCACATTGTATATCCTCAGTCAAGGCATAGATATATTCTGAAAAGCATACTCATTTATCTGATTTCCATAGGAAAGAAAACATTATATAACTTAAATTCTGCATATTGTAAAGATAAAATTTGTTGGGTATAAATTTATATTACCTTATACTGGGGCCTTTGTTCTATCTATAACATAAAGTTGAATTTAGAGCTGTGGAGTCTCTCCCAGACATTATTTTATACAAAATATTACAGGTAGCCCTTGACTCAGGACCATATTGGTTGCAAATCATTGAGGACATAAGGCACCATATGATGAATTCAGTTTTACAACCATTCTTACAATGGTCATAAAGTAAGTCATTTGCCATCATAAACGGAATCATATGCTTGTTAAGTGAACCCTTTCTTCTAAATGGGTCTCTTTTTTTTTGCTGGAAACCAACATAAAATATCACAAATTGTAGTCCTTTGACCATGGGGTGCCACAACCAATTGAAAATGTGGTTGCCAAATGCCCAAAATGTGATCATGTGGCGTCTCCAAAAGAGGCAGTCATAACTTTGAGGACAGTAGTAGTAAGTAGTCTTTTTTTATAAGTGTTTGAAAGTTTGTTTAATCATTGGCTCGTAAGTCAAAGACTACCCATCATGGTAAAGAAACAAGCTTCAAAGAAAGAAAAAAACCAGCTGATCTTATCCTACATTATAAAGGAAAGATTAATCTGGGTTGGTAAAATTTAATGGTAGAAAAAGAATGAACTGGTAACAGGGTAGGTCTGCATATCTTGAAACTGATCATCTGGAAGAAGGACAATAATTAGTAGCCCTCCAGATTGAATGAACTGCAGCCCTCATCCACTGGTGATTTTAAAAAGTACATTATTTATATATACATATTTATTTATACTCACTATCCTAAGGAGCTTGTAGAAAAATGCTATAAAAGCAAGAAACTGGTAAAACCAAATCAAATAAACAATTATAAAGCATGCTATCATAAACATAGTGACAGTAACAAATAGGCACTAAAGCATCAAAAGACATCATCAGGTGGTAGGTAACTATAACCCAAAAAGGAGAGCAAAAAGTCAAGTTATCTTCTATTACCAAGACATATTGAATTACATATTTTATTTTTGAACAATACCATACAATTTTCCCTAGCATTTTAAGTAGATAATAGAGTAGATCAAAGAATGTTGAGGTCTTCTTTTAATTGCTATTCATCCAGTATAATTGCTCTTCCAGAAATGTTATTTAATTGATAGTATTGGTCTACCCCAGACATGGGCAAACTACGGCCCGCGGGCCACATCCGGCCCGTTGGGCTTTTTAATCCGGCCTGCCAAACTAGTTAC
>JAEANM010016345.1:0-13305 GCA_017656035.1 Myanophis thanlyinensis
AGATAGATATTCCCCAGAGGCATGCAAAGGAAGTGATTGTATTTCCCCTTGTGGAATAACTTTAAATATCTCCTTACCCACTATGGTCTCCATTCAGAAGTCCTGCAATAGCACCAGGAAGTTCGGATTTAAGAACATAAAGATAAGAAGACATTGCTGCAAATACAGAAGCAAGTATTAGTGGAATGATTTGGACCTATCGGTTCAGAGTGGCACCACTAAAGTACCCCAATTTTTATCCTTCACATATTTCTGACAAAGGTTCAGACATAATTGTAACATGAATACTTTAGAAGTAACTGAACCATGAATTTCTCTACCTTTGAATTAAGTCCTGAAGCAATCTTTTCTAACTTGGTTCCTGACAGTTAACTCGGACAAGAACTTCTACTGGGGAAGCCTAGACTTTCAGACACATACATAACAAGGCATCAGATTAGAGAAGGTTACTTTATGTCATTTATTAGTTAATTAATTTATTTATTTGATTTATATAGATGCTCCTCTCAGTAAATGACTATGGGAAGCTTACAATTCAAAACATATACAACTATTAAAGAAAATTAAAACATTTTATAACAATAAAAACAGTAAAAAGCATTAAAAATAGTAGAGAACATTAAAACATCTTATTTGTCATTGCTTATACCATATAGATAAAATAGTGCCATTTATTCCTACAAGGAGTAGGGAAATTAAAGATGCAGCTAAAATCAGCCTGTGACATTGATGATTCACCATTGAAGCGCATGAGTTATTACAACATCCTTGTCATAATAATGGACACTTTACAAGCACATCAATAACATTTGAGTTTTGTGCCCATCAAGATTTGCATTCTTCATTTAATGGCAAGTTTTGTTTTATCATCTGCATGGGAAATCCAAGGCACTTGAAATCCTTGGGAAAATACTACCCAAATATAAACCAGCTCTTCATGGTTTGTGATAATAAAATCACCCATATTTATGCCTTGTTATTAAATTAAAACAGTAAGTAGCAGCTATAAAATTTTGCAGCCATGAAATAATTAAATATTATATATCGTATGCTGAAGTGCATGAATATGACATCTATAATAAATGAATCATATTAAACCAGAATGCCATGTACCTACAAGGTAAAATTAAAAACTAGAACACTAAATGAAGAAGCATTCATATATTGGTTCACAGAGGTTCCTCAAATCAAACTGACCTTCCCAACCGACAAATTCTTAAGAAGACTTTTCATTTAAGTTTGCAATTTGATCCTTTTATTTCCAAAAAAGAAAATATGATTAGGAGTTAGAAAGGCAAATAATTTGAAAATTATGAGGATCTGAAGAGTTATAAAACTGCTGTTTTCTGATGATGGCTAAAAGGCACCAATTAATGCAAAGAGGAATTTAAAAAAAAAAACCCAGCAAATAAATGTGAAATACTTCTCTTCAAAACACCTTTCTCTAATTTCCATTAAGCAGCTATATTGTGCATATCTTGAAATGAAAGATCAAATACACCACAACTATTTTTTTTTTAAAAAGTCACATCAGCCTTTTAAAAAAAAGCCTTCAACTGATTTCCAGATCAAATTTCCAGCTAATATACAATCTGTCACTCTTTCCCATGCATGTATTTTAGCCTCTGGCTAGTCATTTGATCATTTTTATCCTCTGTTGTGTGATTGACCCTTTTGTTTCCTAAACAACAGCTACTCCTTTGAATATCTCTCAAAAAAAAAAAGCCCCTCAATTTTCAGTTATACTCCACTGCCATTACATAAACTAAAACGTTTGTTTTCTACCTGTCATATACATTGTTTCTTTTTTTTTGTTACAGACAATAAAGGAAATGAATGCCAAATTAATGAATATAATTATGCCCTTGGGCTTCCTTAAAGATATGTTCCCTTTTGTTGGCTGCTCATGAGCAAATGATACTGTTCAGATGAATATGTTTTATCCACAGTTTAAATATATAAAATGTATGCATGCATGCATGCATGAATGAATGGTTAAAGGTACCAAGATTGTTGATACTGTTTCTTCCATGCCTTCCGGATCAAGGGAAGGCTTTCACATATAAAGAACACTTTCAAATAATAGTAATAAATACGGAAAGCCACCACTCAGTAATTTGAAACAATATATTCAGAAATATAAAGTGTAATGAAATGCAAACGTTATGTGTTCAATAACGATTATCCTAAATTATAATATTCACAGCTGCCCTGTCAGTTGCAGAAACAAGATTCAAAAAATAGTGCAGCACTAATCTGTATGAACTTACTATTCTAACTGCTAATTGAGAAGTACTCAGAAATTAACTTCCCTTTGTGTAATTTTAAATCATTATCAATGTGAAGATGGAATGTTAACCTATAAACTGTACAAATTAGCTCTTGTTTAGAGGTACTTAAATTGATTCAAAGCTTTTGCCTTCCAATAAAAGTTTTATAGGCGAATGTTGGACTGGTTCTTATTGGTGTCAGAATGTGGGATCAAATTGTTTGCTTTTTATGTATCTGTCCTCTAAACTTCACAATGGCCTGATTTATGTATGATCTTAAATTTGCTTTGTTTGCCCTTGTGTTAGCACGATATGTAAATCCCTTCACTTGCTAATTTAATTTGCTCAACAAACCAGTTTAAACAGTCTTTGCATAATGCTTAATTCTGTTCCACTCTGTAGATTCATGACATCTTTTACTCTGTTTGCACACATGAGGAGTATCAGTGCTTCTTTATTAGCTTTTAGGACTAGCACACTCCATCCTTAGGGTTTGTTTTTCTAATGCAGCTTTCATTATACAATTACTTTCCATCTTGCATGATTGTCATTGAAACCAGGTAATACTCTAAGTCCTTTTGATGAAAGGTGAGCAAATGAGTCAAAAGATTGCAAATGGAATGTTTGCAGTATATATTCAGTAAGCGTGGTGAAAGCAAAAATCCTACAATTCCCTCATCCCCAAATTCTACATTTCAGACATGGGAATGTTAAGCCTATTGCACTTTGCTCCTGGCAGTTTTGAATACATTCACCATCTCTCTAATGCTTAGGATCAGTATGTCAAATATGGTATCAATTATGTTTGTTTCCCAACATGGCTCAAGGTCAGAATGTCTGCTTTTCCATATACTATTTAGAATTCTAAACTGGTAAAAGTGGATGGGGTTTGAGCTTCCTGTGCAAATCCCACTAAACTGCCTCAAACTGATTTCACATATAGCACTACAATCCTGCTATATATCTCCTAGAGACTCAGACAACTCTCAAGCAACTTAGTGTGCAATGATTATTTTTTCCCCCAGTAATAGAATTGAAGGTTTGAGGGGGGGCATTTCAAGGATGCAACAATGAGCTTATTTCCATAGATCAAAACTGACATGTAAGCACAGGTTGTAATTCTGCTTCTGATCCTATGAGCTACCAGCATGGTTCACTATAACAAGAAACTTCTATTAATTGACTTTTGGTACTCCGAAAAGAAAGTGTAATAAAACATCTAATTTTGAAGGACTATTCTCTTGGGCTACTAAGCCGACGGAATGTAACTTTATTTGTTAATGTTTATTATTTGTTTATCAAGCAGTGATGGTCTTACTTACGATTTCCTCCTTCATGGGAGCATGAAAAATTGTGTCACTGTTTAAGAGCCATTTTAATGACTAGATAACCGAATAACAGAGTTGGAAGGGGCCTTTCTAGTCCAAGCCCCTGGTCAAGCAGGAAACCCTACACCATTTCAGACAAATGGTCGTTGAATCTCTTCTTTAAAACTCCAGTGTTGACTGTGTAGATGAGTACAGAGTATCAGTAGAGACAGGTCCAGTGTCGATGAGTAGAAGCATCATTTTTTTCAGACTAATGGAGAATACCATCTCCATGGTTCTTCCAGGAGATGCCTACCTAACTTTCTCTTTTAGAGGTTATCATACAAGAGAATCTACTGTGCTTGATTAATTAGTAAGGAAGACTTAATAAATAAAATGGGAATAGCAAATGCATAGGAGAAAATATAAACTAAAGCCAAGTGAAGCCAAATATGCATTTTTGGACTTCAAAAGCAGATTTCACTGAACTCAGAACAACAAAATCCATAATACAGGAGCTAATGGAAAAGGAAATGTTGCAAGAGTTCCTAAAAATGAAGATAAGATCATGGCAAATACAAATGGAAGAAATAAATGGAGGACAGAAGAAGCTAATGTGGCTGTAGAAAAAAGCTTGATGAAAATCAGAAAACAAAAACAACAAAAAGGGAGATATAGGAGATTGAAAGAGACAAGTCACAAAGTAAGAGTAGCCTGGAAAAATAGAAGAGTATCAGCAAAATCCAAGCTTAGAACTACTAAGGCCTGCAAAAGATGCTAAGAACAGCAAAAAGAGTTTTGTTTTTCCTGATATGTACAAAAAAAGGAAGAAGAAAGAAGTTAAATATAACTCTGCAGTGTGATGTGGTTGCAAAAATATAATTACAGACTGCATCAACAAAAGCATGGATCCAAGTCATAAAATATAACAGTTTTATTCTGTATTCTGTATCAAATCTGTGTACCACTTTTTCAGAAGGATTCAGACAAATTAGAACAGGTTTGAAGAAGGGCAATGAGGGATTAAAAGAACTGGGATTGCTTAGTCTTGACAAAAGAAGATGAGGGAATATAGGGGAGCATTCTTCTAATACCTTAAAGAATATTAGGCACATGATTGAGATCTGTTCTCTGCTATGCCAGAATTCAAGGCACAAAACAATGGTCCAATGTGACATGAAGGGAAATTCCAACCAAATGTTAGGAAAAAAATGTAGCAGATGACCAGGCTGAGCCCAAGGAAGTGGGTCAAGCACATCATCAATCTGGAGCCCTTTCGCACCAATAAGAGATCTAAGTCCAGCCCACCTTGAATTCCTTTGACTCTTATCTAATACCAACTTGCTTTGACTGTTAATTGTTCAGATTCCTGTAGAGCAGGGGTATCAAACTGGTAGCCCATGGGCCAGATGCATCACATGCAGACTACTCCCACCACAGCTCCACAAAGGCAAAAAAAAGTTGCGATATGTCATGTGACTTGATCGAGTTTGACACCCGTTCTATGAATACACTGGAATTGTAAAACAATTTTTCCATTTTTTCCAAAAATAAGAGCAGTTCAACAATTGAATTAACTACTTGGAGAATATTAGATGCCTATGTGAATAGGGTGATTGGACTCAATAGTCTGAATAGCTCTTCCAAATCTATGAGTCTATTAGGATTACTTTTATTATCATCATAGTTACTGTGATCATATATATAAACTGACTGACATTCATACTTAACAGCCATTGTCAGCTGGGAGAAATGGCAGCAATTGAGATTTTGGAAGGAGGAGAAAGACTTTGTTATCAGATCAGAATTATGTCAATTACATTCATTTATCTTCATTACAGAAATTGTAATCTAGGTTTCATTGGTAGAGTGTATGCATGTACATAAGAGGAAATATTGCAAAACAACTGGAATCATGGAATCACATGAGCCGGCTTATATGTAGTATGTTTTGGGTTCAGTGTTCTTCAACACCTTCAAAAATGATCTAGATAAGAGGACAGAAGGAGAGCTCATCAAATTTAAGGATGATACCAAATTGGAGGAATTGCTAACACTTTGAAAGATAGTTTCAAGATGCAGAAGGATTTTAATAAACTTGAACATTGTGTCTTAGCTAACAAGATGCACTTCAATGGTGAGAAAAGTAGCATTCTACATCTATGTAGGAAAAATCAAATGCACAGGTGTAAAAATATGCGGTACCTGGCCCAGCAATAGTAATTGGGAAAGGGATCCAGGTATCCTAAGAGACCACAAGGTTAAGTATGAGCCAACTGTGTGCTGCAGCTGCCAAAAAGCCAATTCAGTACTAGGCGACATCAACAGAGGGATAGAATCAAAATCACAAGAAATAATAATACTGTTTTATGCTACACTAGTGAGGCCACATTTAACATTATGATCACTACAATAGAAAAAAAAAATGCTGACATCCTGAGGGCCCAGAAGAACCACTAAGATGATAAGAGGTCTGCAGTATAATTCGTATGAGGAAGAGTTAAGGGAAGTAGGTATGTTTGACCTAACAAAGAAAAGAATTAAGGGTGACATGATAGCTGTCTTCCAATACATGAGGGGCTGCCACAGAGAGATGGGGGTTGTTGACTTATTCTCCAAAGTTTCTGAAAGTAGAACAAGAAGAAATGGATGGAAGCTCATTAAAGAGAGCTCTTTTTAGCTCCATCCTGGAGCTTCATCCTGGAGCTAAAAAGAAACTTCCTGACAATCAGAACCAAGGGAATAACTTGCCTCTTGGAGTCATGGGTGTTCTATTGCTGGAGGTTTTCAAGAAAAGATTGGGCAGCCATTTGTCCAGGATGGAATAAGAATTCCTGCCCTGGGCAGGGGGAATCGACTGGAAGACTTTCAATGTTCCTTTCAGCCTTATGATTTTATGATTCCATGATTTTATGTAAGAATAAAACAAACATAAATTTCAGAAGATGCATTACTTCAATCAGTTGCACAATGCTGACACACAGAAAGCAATTTTTGTTTTTAAAGTTTCACAATCATACAGTCTGGGCTCCAGCTTTCCCTAATTACTCTGTCCACAAATAAAAGATCAATGCCAACATTTCAATTTGGTGACAAAAGGGGGGGTATATGTCTAACACTTAAGGAGTTGTCAGAGACTTCGTGTGATTCTTTCTTTACTGAAGTGTTTTCAAGACACCTTTAAAAACATGTGAAAGGATGTGGAAAGAATGAACTGCATTCCCTCTGGCTAGTTGTTCCTCACCAATTGGCTTGGTTCATAATGTTCTGTGGAAGTTTGTGAAACAATCTAAGAAAGCACAACATAGAGCAAGTAGCCATATGAACATTTTTAGACTCTAAAATTCTTATCAATCATATGGATATTTAATTTGCAAAGTGATTGGCCTTCTCTGTGATTGCTCCAATAGCTCTGTGAGAAAGAGAATTCTATTCTTTGACACCTGGAGAACTATAAAATTGAACTACTGTATATTTACTTTTCTCAACTCACTGATCAAACAAATTAGATTTTCTACCTTAAGATCCTCTTGTAATGCCAAACAAAATCCATGGAGCTGAACCTAGATAAAAATGTCCTTTAAATGGACAAACTAATAAACAATGTTGACGCCATAGGATTTGGAATGTTATATCCTTTGCATTATTCCAAATAATACTCAACATATTACCAGTTAGTTCCCAAATTCAGAAATATCTTTAATTAAATTATCTAACCTTAGCCTACATAATTTATACAGGTTGAATAATGCAGTCTATAACCGAGCTTTTTAAAAAAATATGACTCCCCCTCCTTAAAATACAATTCTAAAAACATCCTGGACTACTTACTACATTATAAAAGAAAAATACAACAAGTCTTAATGGTTCCAAATTGTTCAACTAGCAGATGTCAAACTTGCCTCAATTAAAACAGAGCTGGAAATCCTCAATTTAAAACAGTAAGGTAATTAGCTTTCAGGCCAAACATAGCTTCTGCTGACAGGGTAAGCACTCAAATTAGTCTAAATCTCTCTGTAAACATTCAATAGTTGTGGAAAATACAGAAGGTATTTCAAAGATTAAATTAGGCCGACCTCTACCAAGAAACGGATGCCTCACGGCAGAGATTGGTAATGTTTTCTCTTAAGTGCCTGTTTATTTCATATACACTTGCAATTATGTACTGTGGAGAGAGAAAAAGCTCTACTTGCAATTTTCTTCAGTGTTTGTCTAATTCTTTGGACTAGTATTTTATAAAATGTGTTACATGAAAAAATTGTGTTTTATGAACCGAGGGGGTTAAATCTATTTCAATATTACTCCACACCATGCTTTGTTGGTCTTCCAGTCCTAGTATTTAAATGAATCAACAATATTAATTCCAATGTTTCTCTTCACTTCTCCTATTCTAACTTACCATATAAATTATAAAACTTACCAAACTTCCCCCCAAAAATTTATGCTATTGTAATGGCAAAGGGGATGAGAAAAAAATCAATATCCTTCAATTTACAAAAGCTTTTCCTGTTATCCTAAGGCCAATTTTCTTTGTCTGTACAATCTGGCAAAGATCATCTGCATGGATAAGATCAAAAAATCAAGATGGTGGACACAGCAATGCAACTGAAACCCCTCCAATATTACTAGCATCTTGGCAAAGCAATAAAATCTATTCTGCATTAATTTTATATAGAACAAAAGAAGACTAGTCATAAAGTAAGACAGCGTTTCTCAATCTGAGCAACTTTAACAAGCGTGAACTTCAACTCCCAGAATTTTCTAGCAGCATGCTCTGCCTGACAAGCCAGCACTCAGTTTGTCAAGATGGAATATGATCTTGTTCATGTCCACCCGCCTCAGACCCTCACTGTCCCCAGGGATTATGACCCACAGTTTAAGCATCATTAACTCACAGCAAATCTTCTAAAAACATTCTGCAAATGTGGACTGATTTGTATGGAAATTATAAGGACCATCCGTTAAATAAATGCCCTTTCTCAACATTTTTGTGAGAGGCGTTTATGAGAATGCTTTTTCAAATGCATGATTTTGGCTTCAATTGTATATGCCTTCCTATCGCATCCATCTTAAAGGCCTTTTTAAACTAAAAAGTTAAATATTTATTTGATGCTCCCTATGCCATATACTAATAACTCCAATGAAAAACTTGTTGGTTGAAGTTATTTTTCAATACACTCCCTGAATACTAACATTTTCAGATTAGAAATTGGCAAACTCACTAGCGATGGACACAAAGGGGAAAATGATATGGCAAGTAAGCTCTGAATGCTAACTATGGGAATACTATAGTAGGCAACCTGATAGATCTATGTAGGTTGCCAAAGGTTCATAGATCACAGTTTGAGAAACCCTGGCTTAGAGGTCTATTGAAATCAGCTTGTTTCCATGAAGCATATTTAGATTTAAAAAGCTATCATTCATGCCTCCTCTTGATCGATAGTTTTAATTAGTGCATTTTTTTTTAAAGAACTTGCTTTACCTCTTTCGCCTCATTTGATTACTGAACAAACATCACACACAGCAAGAGATCTATTAAATAGCTGATACATCTCCAAATATTCTTATATATGACCACAAGCTTCCTCTCCCCACCTCCCATTACAAATCTGTCAGCTTTGTAATGGTTTCTGCAGACCTGCCAGCTGAAACCAGCTTCATTTCAAATAAAACACTGAAGTCCATAATTATGCAGGAGCAAATTAGTATGCCAAATTTCTATGCTTCCCTGCACATACATATTTACAAGAACATCTGCAGGACATTTTACATGAGAAAGGCCAAAGGGGACAGACTATGCCACTTCCTTTTCCTTTAGAAAACACCAGTAGGATGTAAATATATTAGCAGTCATACATATGAATGTAGCCAATCTATTTTCATTTAATTACTACAAATTTTAATATTTTCAAACATTATTTGAAATATAAAGTTAATGAAATAAACATAAAGTCTATTTTTCATATTCCAAGTAATTGTTCTACAGTTCGACTTGGGAATATGCTAGAGTTACTACTACCTGATCATTCATACACATTATATAACAGAATTAAGGATTGTTTAATGTACTTTCTCTCTGAAGGACACTCAGTATTTTAATGCCTAGAAGGCGTCTCCTTACCTCCAATGTTCTGTATAATGATTGTACTGGCCACAATAACCTGACAAAATAATACCGGTAGATTAGTTTAAGAAAAAAAGAAACATTCCTTGCTGGATGTAAATCATGTATTTAAAAACTCATAAGTAGTTGTTGAATTAAGAAACAAGCTAGATACCTATACAGCATGGGATTTTAAATTTATTTTAGAACAATGATCTAAAAAAAGGAAGAATAAATTAAGATTATTTTTAAAGCATTGTACAATTATAATCAGAAGAATAACTGGGTTATTATATTTTACATCCACTACAATGAAAGAGACATTTGCATGCACAGCTAATAACAATTTTCAATTTTCTTTCAAGATGCTAACAGTTTCTATAATTATATGGGAAAGTGATATAAGAAAATTATATTCTTTCTAAAAGTGCAAGAACAAAAATGAGGGAAGGGTTGGGGGAGTCATAAACGAAGACATTTCTTATCTTACATGTACACAATTCCATGTAAATGCAGGAGCTCTGTAGAACTCTAGAGTATGCTCTAGTCTAGTACAATAAAACTTTATCTTTCCTTTCTTGGATTTCGGCATATTAATTGCAAAAGGAGTTTGGAAATTACCTTCCCAGGGGCACCAAATGCAAAGAGACCAAGATCTTCATAAGACGTGACAGCTATAAAAAGGAAACAAACAATTCACAATATATATTTACTGGTATATTATATATAGTTCAGGCATTCCTATAAAATACAAACTTTAATTTTCATAGATATAACTAATATGCTCCTTCCTTTTTAAAAAATAAATAAATATCCCATTGCAGCAGACCTGGTGTATTTTTTCTACTTATTATACATTTGTAGCAAATGTATATTTAAACCTGTATTTAACATGATAAAGACCATTGTTTTGTATATGGACTACGCTTTTATCAATTTATCACTTCAGAAACATTATTAAAGTCATATCAATATTTAATCATAACAATGATACCTTTATTATTAAATAATATCTGACTATTCTCAAGAAGGACTCAATAGGAGGTCAGAAATGCCAAATTCAGTTTAACAACAATAACAACAACAATAATAATGGCTTTCATCCTTTCTATATCCAAAAAAAGATATATGACAAATTCCTAAATACAAAATAGCATACAACATTCTATTTACTTGTGTTGTAATCTTTTCCAAAAAACATGATCTGGGGAAGAGATTTTGGTAAGTATACCATATGAAGAAAATTTCAGGTTTTTGTTAACTGGGGTGTTAGAAGCTATATTTGTGAGTTTTTTTCAATGCAAAATACAATTTTATAAAATTTATCTGCGTGTGTGCGTGTGTAAAAATAAAAAGTTCTTCAGGCATTTTAGGCTTAATTAGCAAATACCGCTAGTTCCTTTTTTGTGTCTCTAAATCTAAAATACTGAAATTTAATAGCTTGATTCTGATGTGTGTTTTTAAGATCTCAGTTCTGATATGAGCTAAGTTTCCAGTAAGTTTAACACATTAATTTTAGTTTAAAAGAAAGGTATCCCAACAGCCCCAGGAAAAAAAAATCCAAAATATTGGTTTTTGTTTTCCTGCATGGTACAATCATTTGGAAGCCAAAACAAAATAAATTCTTCATTTTAGAAATTAGGAGACAATAATTGTTACAAAATAGAAATACAACTATTGCATAAGAAAAAAAAAAAGCTTTATCCCCAAAAAAGCGGTATTGGGAAAAGCAGCATGTTTCAGTATCAACTTTGCAAACATTGGAGTTAACTGAATGTTTACTACGTCTATACTATACACAGAAGTTAACATATTCTAAGAATAATTTTACATATATGCATACCTATCATATATTCCTTTTAGGACTAAGCAAGGTTATTCAAAACATAGAAAGGAAATGAGAAATAGCAAGACAAATACATTAAAAGTTTGAAGTAAGAAATTACACTCAACCTTAGTAACTTTGAGATATTTAGACTTCAATCCAAATATTCCCCAGCAGGCTATCTTAGGAATTCTAGGTATATAAATTTTGAAATTAAATTAAATTAAATTAAATTCTGGGGGTTGAAGTCCGTATCTCTTAAGTTGATAACATTGAGAAACATTGCTTTGCACCAACACATCGATTTATCCCTCAAAGTCTTATACTATCACGTTTATGCACCATTGCATACATTGCCTTTTATACGTTAATAAACTTATATCTTAGAAAATAATTTTCATAGTAAATATTTTGTGAGGCTAACACCAATTTTTTTGAACATTTTATTTATTCCAGAACAAGGAAACGTTGCCAAATTAATTTTTTATGCTACCCAGAGTCACTTTTTGTGTGATGGGCAGCCATGTAAATGTAATTAACAAACTATTTTTTAAAAAATAGGAAAAATGGCTCAGAACTTCACGTCTAGGGTACAAATCTTTGAGAGTACATTGCAGTGATAGCCATTTCAATGTAAAATTGCTACTATTTATTTTGGCTTTTTTTCTTGTATTGTCTCCTGTTAGGTATCATCAGAAGCAAAATAAATCAGAAGTAAATCTTCCGCCATCCTACTGGAGCTTGTTCCCAAGTTTAGCATGCTAAATATTGCAAAATCAAGGAAATAAATACAAGGGATTTAATATACCTAATTTTTATCATGAGACCTATTTCACAGACTATTTTTACCGGCCTCCACTATTTTCTGGGTTTTATTTCTAAAAGCATTTTCAGACTGGTCCACCCGACATAGTTAAGCTGTGATAGCTTTCAACATGATTGTTTTACTGCTGCTTTTATTGATTAGCTGTAATTTTTAAATGTGTTTATTGCACTTTAACTGCAGGCTTAATTTTCTAAATATTGCAGAGGGAAATATTTATGGAGAAGCAATCGACTGAATAAATAATAACTTACATAGAACAATAAGATCTTACCTCTTGAATATATAAGAGTGCAGATCAAATGGAGAATAGGAGGAAGAGCCTTTGAGAAGAACCAAGGAAAAGTTGACTAGTCAGAGATAGCTACTGAGAACCAGAAGTATGAAGAAGAAAACCAAACATAAAAAAACCCTGTTCCATAGAAAAGTAAAGGCACAGAAGTCCAGAAATTAAAATTGAAACAGGACAGAACAGTATGTCAAAATAGCCAGTAACAACTGGGAAAGCTGAATGGGGGAGTTGCAACAATAAAATAATGAAAATAATCATAGACTCTTTTCTCGAAAAGGCTTCGGTAAAGAAGAGCTAAGTTCAAAATGTCATACGAAGTTAACCAGCGGCTTGATATGACTGCAAGTTTTGATGTTTTTAAGCTTTGCTTATTGTGTCATGGCAATTGTGATAATTACCCTCTGACGCTAGAAGGTGAGGGCAGAAAAGGATATTATGAGATTGTTTGCACATTCTATTGAATTACCTTTCTAGGTATTGGTATGAAGATTAATTGCTTCCAATGTATTGGTCACTCTGTCGTTTACCAATTTCCTGTCGTAGTTTGGTTAGAACCTTTATGGATTCTTCTGTTGCTTACTTCTTCTTTCGGCTGTTCCCGTTAGGGGTCGCCACAGCAAATCATCTTTTTCCACCTAACTCTATCCTCGGCATCCTCTACTCTCGCCCTAATTAACTTCATGTC
>JAEANM010016346.1:0-13304 GCA_017656035.1 Myanophis thanlyinensis
TGGGAGGCTAATGGAAAAAAGATCACAAAACAAACGACCCAGGAGATTAGAGCACAAGTTCCAGAATATCTCCACAACAAAACTCATAAGGCCATCACACAGCCCATTATACCAACATTAACTCCATCAACCAATCAAGATATATATATGGATTTAACTACAGCAATTTTATGACGATGATGATGATGATGTTCAGCCATCATTTTCAAAGAGGACCTTGACATCTAGTGAGCTATCTACAGTTTGTCCGCAAGTGGCTGGTAAGGCCAATACAGGCATGGAATGTTCTTCCACAGGTCAGGCAGACATGTGGGCACCACTGTTGCAGCATTTGCAACTCTGGCTTTGGCAGAGTGTGCACTTCTCTTGTGCAATGGTTGTCCTTCTGCCTTCAAATGTCTGGCAGCCTTGGTGGATCGAAGTGTGCTATGTCAATCGATCTTATGCCAGGATTTACTAAGAAGTGGTATTGATACTTAGGGACTTGAGAGAGGCTTTCAGCTATTGCTTCCTTTGTCCCCCATGCAATTGCTTTCCTTGAGACAGCTCACCATAGAGAAGCTGTTTGGGAATGTGGTGGTCTGACATCCTTACAACATGGCCTACCCAGCATGTCTGAGCTTTCATCAGCAGGGTGTGAACTGATGGCAGGTCTGCTCTGGAAAGGACTTCTGTGTCTGGCACCTTGTCCTGCCATTGGATCCTCAGAAGTCTGTGGAGCAATTTTATACAGATGCTTTGGACACTGGAAAGGTCCCAATATTCTGTTATAATCATTCCAGAAGCTTATAGCAAATACTCAACAGAGCTATAGGGTGATAACTTGCTTGATAATCAAAGGGTTTTCCATATTTTAAGATGGTAGGGGCTTTGGATCTATTCAACTGACTAGCTCTTTTGTTCCTGCAGTTGCTATTATTTTTACATTGCAAAAATAGGCTTTGATGTAATTCAAGTGAAAATGAAAGGTTGGGGAAAGGATAAAATCTTGCAGAATTTGAAACACTTCAGCAATTCTTGAGCAATAAGGGAAGAATTATTAAGAATGTTATTAAGCTACTAGTAAAAAGGGAGACAAGACAGAGTTCAAATATATTACAGTCATCCATGTCACGTTTTTGAGGTCAGCACACTATTTTTTAATTAAGCCTATGCACCGGATTTGGCAGAAAACTAGTTTATAGTGTGGAATTAATTCAGAACAGCTTTTCATTTATCTGGATGAAATAAAAAAGATCTCAATATGTGCTCTATTCTTATTCCAAGCCTTCACAAATCTCCTTTCTTGATCTGCCTCTCTGTAGTTGCATTTTGTTAGAATGCATGGTTCAGTATCAGCTAGAAGAAAATGACAAACAAAAAAACAAACTTTCAGTATAGTTTACAAATGCATGCTTGGCACTGATGTTTATGATTTTTTGTACATTTAATTGCCTCATGGAATGGCCTAATCCAATTGCCATTTACTCAAATTTCATATTAATTTGCTAAAAAGCACAAGGCATAGCCATTTGAGATGTTTACATATTGGCTTCATTATTGGCTTCATTTTTCTGAATTTCATTCTGAAATTGGCTCATTGGGTTCACTTGAATTATCACTGGAGAACCCAAGCCATTTCTAGAATCCAAATGTGTGGAGAAATTGCATTTAGTATAAGTACGTAGATATAAGTTTATAATAACATGGTTTAGTTTTTTCATTTCAGCAAAAGTATAAAATTATATCTGTTTAGCTGAACACATGACAAATTATCATAAGGAAGGAAACAAATGGATTATTAATAGGAAGAATTACCCAGTATGAGAGACTTATCATTGTGGGTTTTTTCTGTATAAAGATAATTGTGATTTGTTTACAAATGCTCCAACTTTAATAAAGGCGAACTTTATTGGTCAAGCAATATAACAAGAAGAGAACCATTAGCCCAAGAACTAACATGTCAACAAAAAATTTATAACCCTTTGAATTAAAAAATAATGATTCTCCCATAAAGCTAGGTAGAGAGAAATAGACCCTAACAAAAGTCACTTCATGCTAGTCATATTCATTACAGTAGATTGCATATACCTTTTTTCATTAAAAATAGCAACTTTAATTTTACTAATATTTCAGATTCATATTTAAGATACAAGACAGTATGTGAGAACTGAAGGTATTTAAAATAATTAAAGCTGGAAGCCAGCCCATAGCTATAGGCACTTAATTCTGATTAACACCTGTTAGCCTTAAGAGAATAGTGTGCTACCTACAGCATTAAAGATACTTTGATTTCTAATACAATATTGTATCATTATTGCAAGAACAATTAAAAATGCCTGTTATTAAATTAACCAGTATAGATTCACAAGTCTGCAAATACTTGGATTTAACATTATTGCTATCATTTAAAAGCTTAAAGGCTCCACAGAACAGATTATGATTAAACTACCCTAAAACAATTAACTTTCATACACAACTATATATAAACATACTAACAGTAAATAAAATAAGCAATGTAAACACTATGCACTAAAATCTCTAACTGCAGCTTGGGATAAATAAAACTTCAAAGTCCCCCCAAAGGCAATAGATGCTATAAAAGATGTGATGTACACTTTCAAGGAAATTATTCCAAAATTGAGGATAATACACTGCTAATACACTAATACACAGTCATAGATAATACACTGCTCATAGTCTTTGGCAATCCCTAAGCTTTTGATGGTGCATCAAATAACAAGATTTCAGATACTGATCTTAAAGCTAGACTTCATCTTGTATAACAGTAGATGGGCTTTCAGATAACTGATCCCAAATGATTAAGTCCTTAAAGGTTAATACATATATAAATTGAGCTCAGAAGCAAGCTAGCAAACAATGAGACACCAAATAATTTTAATCTGAATGCTAATCTCCTACACAAGAGTCTAATCCTGCATTCTGCATCCATTTTAATTTTAAGAACAACTTTTATCAACCACATTAAAGGAGATTCATTATATAACTATTGTCCAGCTTCCATAGACAAGGTCAGAAGAGATGAATCAGAATGAAAAAAAAAAAACTTCCCAAGATTTTTTTAAGGTACAGTTTTTATATCTTCATGATAATCAACAAGACAAGGAAAATGTCTAGGCTGTGGTTTATTTTTAGGTAACTACAATTTAATAGAGAATCAGTCACACATATCTTTCTTGAGTTAACAGATAGTTCCACAATTGCTTCTGCTGTGTGATAGATTTCTTTCCTTGCAATCTAATGTGGAAATAGTTACAAAAAATCTCCCATTTTTGCTGTAGTGGTTAAGGTGAGTTTTAGTCCCAGTTTAGGCATGAAAGCCAGCTGGGTTACTTTGGGCCAGTAACACACTTTCTCTCTCAATGCAACCTACCAACAGGGTTGGTGTTGCGAAGAAAATAGCAGGGGAAAATGTACAGGAATTCTGATTTTGGGGATGCGGCAATGGTTGTAAGTGAGAAAAATGGTCCTAAGTAACTTCTTTAAATGCTGTGGTAACATCAAAGGTTCACTAGTGAAATGTTGTAAGTTGAGGAATACCTGCATTATATATGTTCACCACCTTTAGTTACTTATAAAGTAATAAAGATGGGATCAAAAAAATCTAAAAAAACCCACCTTTTTAGGAATAAGAGTCTAAGAAATCGTATTAAAAGGATTTGTTAGAAGGAAAATTAAAATCAGAATGGAAAGAATTTTAGCCAATACCCTACTTTCAAATGAAACACATATACACAGACAACTTAGGAGTCTCTACTCTAAATGTTGAAAAATAGGTAAGGCAAAATGGAATCTTGATAAAAGGCAGCTGAATAGAAAGTACATTAGACCTCCTTGTCAGCTATTCCTTCTCTCTATGCCAATTAGTAAACAATATGAACGTTGACAGGTCCTTGGTGCTGTCTGAACTTACATGCATTTTCTTGCATGCAAGAAAACAAACAAATTCAGAGAGCACCAAGGACCCTCATTTCAACCCTGACTACACATATTCTCCTTTATTAATATGAACGTTGCAGCTATGTGCCCTCAAAAATTTTAGATATTGCCTCCAAATTATAATTTTGCTGTTGTATTTTAATTTTTAGGCAGAAGGGGGATTATAATTAAGTATATACACAGGAATCGTATTTTATTTCATTTAAATTAAATCTATTTTAATTTTTGCTCTGGCCCTACCTTCTTCAATGTCATGTTGCGCTAAGACTGTCACTTAAGATCAAGTGTGGCTTTTAGCTTCATCATTGTGCTCTTTCTATGTTTGCTGGTCTGTGTACATTTGTAGGACTGAATCCAACCAAAATCCATAAAATTTATTTTTCTATAGAGATGTTTAAAACAGACTGCAGATGTGACAGGGAAGCTAAATCAGAATTACATATAGACCAATATACTTGTATTTTCAATACAGTTTTCAGAAGGTAAAAGTTAGCATATTATTCTATATTTCAGTTTGAAATTATGCAGTTATTCAACAAAATCGTTCTATTGGCTAAGTCTCTTAGGTACTGTAAATCATTATGGAGAAAAATATTCAGCTTAAACAGTTTCAGTAGTGCAGTGACAAATTAAAAGAATCTAAAGTGTTATATGTGCATAGAACTTACTGAGAGAAGTAACTAGTAAAACTAAAGGATTATCATCCAAATGCTAGTAAAATCCATGGACCTTAAAAAAGACCTCACATAATGAGTTTCCAAACAAACCCCTTCTGAAGAAAATGCCAAAATATTGGAATAAAACTATTACTGCATAATTGCCCATTCATAATACTATGGTTCCTCTTTCATCATTTCAGTTATGCTCCACTGCACAATATTTCACAAAATGAAAGCTCACTCTGCTCTTTGGAGCTACTGCTTTTTACAGTTTGTTTAACTTGTAAGCTATTATAAAATGGTTTACTGATTATTTGTAGACTCTGCTGATCAGTTATAATGATGGTTGTCTGAATAAAAAAAACAGTGCACAAACTTGATGGTTAATGTAAAAGATAATGAGATAAATTTCTACAGTTGGCAAATCAATTCTTATATAGCCAGATTAGACCTTCTCACTTAAGACTAAAGGAGAAAAAGGTTTTTGTCAAATGTACATAGCTGAATAATCCATTACAAATCAGCCAGTACTGTATGTCTAGGTAACAAAGCTACATGGGTGTTAGGTAGCAAGACATATCGTCTCACTTAGGCATCCAAAACAGTTATAAGGGTAAATGTGAAAATTTAGGAATTTTATTAATACTAGGAAGATCAGAGGCATAGTGGCTTAAAGGTGAAGATGCTTACCACCCACTTGGAAGATTGAGAGTTCAATGCTAGGTAGTGACATAAGTTTCTCTATCAGGACGCAAACAGAAAATATCTGCTGTGAACTCTGCAAAGGCATAAGGAAGGGCATCTGGCTAGTAAATGCTCAGCTTCATTCAGCTGCTCTGCCTCAATGCTGAATAAAGGGATTACAGGGTTATAAAAAAGGAAAAACATACTAGGGAGAATATATGTGAGCAGTTTGGAAATAGCATAGAATGTTGTATGAATAAGATCAGGGATGTCAAACTCAATTTCATTGAGGGCTGCATCAGGCCTATGTTTGAGCTCAGCGGGGTGGAGTGGGTGTGGCCAGATTGACATCACTTGTATTGGGCCACCTGTGGTGGCCCGAATACTCTGCCAGTGAAAATGGGCTGGCAAGCTCCGTTTTCAGCTGCAACAGCCTCCTGCAACTTTCTGCCAGCAAAAATGGAGCTATCCAGCCTGTTTTCACTGGCAGAAGCACTGTGGGTTGGTCCTTCGCTGTTTTCAGAGTAGCACTGCAGGCCAGATCCGGCCCCTGGGCCTTGAGTTTCACACCCCTGGACAAAACTAATAGTCAAACATAGACACAGAAACAAATTTCCAGATAAGATAAGTTTGGATCCAGGAGCTGATTCTCTATGAGCAGACTAAATTAATTTATGGATATTGAGGACAAGGAACCTGTTCTGCTGAATGAAGTCAAACAAAAGTGTTTTCTCTTATTCTTCTTTTCTTCAATATACAATATTGTCTTATGCACAGTTCTGAAAATTCGTGCAGAGATATTTTGAAAGCTATATGGAACTACTGGGAGAATACATGCACCTGCAATACATGCAAGTTGCAATTAATACCACCTATCATTTGGTTTGCAATGTTCTGCCCTTTCACAACATGGGAACCAATCTTTTGAGAAATGATTCCCACAACTGAGAAAAGACGGATTGGATCAACCATACATCTTATTCATTTCCCTACTCACTGTAATGAAGATATTTCTGCTGCAAAATTGTTAAATGATCTATGAATGTAGCACTAGAAATCAGTCACTGAAGCAAGCTGCAATTAAACATTGAGAGTCTGGTTTTATTACTGCTAATGAAAAACACTATTTTAATATTTGTGAGGTTATTTTAGAAATGTATGTAATACTAAGAAAAAGAAGTTGTTTACAAAGAGAGTGTCAGCTCCAGGTGTACTGTGTAGACCTGAACCGCCATTCACGAAGAGGATGGCCGTGTTTGGGTCTCCTGGGCCGATACCCAGCTGTGTGTGAAACAGCTGAGCATTGGTATTGGAGCGACAGCGAGGCACAAGGACTATAACTGCCAAAAGTGGATGCCAGAGGCCCCGGCTGTGAACTAAACAACTACAGAGTGCATCTGTGATGTTACCAAAGACCTGGCCCAGGCACACAGCTGCTGAACACATCTGTGCCAGTTCGCTTCACCCGGCCCAGCCGAACAGCTGCTGAGCACGTCTGTGCCGCTTTGCTTCTTCTGAACAATCAAAAGGAAACAAGCGGCTGGGTGAGAAACCTATTATTAGCGGAGCTCCAGTGGGGTGGGGTGGGGCGGGGCGGGGGTGCATGTGCAGTGGATGTGAGGGGAGGGGCCATGGCAGACAGCATTTAACTGGTGAAGGGGAAACAGGAAGGCAATGATAACTTCACTTTACTCTGATTGTAATTGTCAGTTTGTGCTGGAGATTTATGGCAGAATAAATCCTGATTCTCATCAATCAAGGCTGAGTAAGTGTCTGTTTCTGCTACAGCCTAATGGAACCTGACAGAGAGTTTGAAACAATTTGACTTGTAGTCATAATTTTCAACAGATTTGTAAGACAGGTAGCCCTCAACCTATGACCACAACTGAGTTCACAATTTCCATTCCTAAGCAAGAGAGTTGTTAAGTGAGTTTTGTCCCCATTTATGACCTTTCTTGCCCAATTGTTAGTGAATCATTTCAGTTGTTAAGTGAATCTGGCTTTCCCATTGATTTTGCTTGTCAGAAGGTCACAAAAAGTGATCACATGACCCTCGGACACTGTAACCGTCATAAATATATGCCAGTTGCCAACCCTCCAAATTTTGATTACATCACCCTTGGGATGCTGCAATGGTTGTAAGTGTGAAAAATAGTCTTAAGTCACTTTTTTCAATGCTGTTGTAACTTTGAACCGTCACTAAATGAAGGATTGTAAATTGAAGACTACCTGGATTGCTAAATTTGATATAGTGGTCCTTAAACACTATGGGGGTAATATTAGTAATATTAAATAAATATTTAACTGACAGTGAAAATCATTTGTTAGGTTAGAATGGAGAGAAAATAAAAGTCAGGAATTCACTGGTGCTTTTCTGAGTGATGTTAGTAGGGTGATATAGTTGCTCAGTCTCAAATCATATAGAAAGGCTTCTTCTGTGCTGGGTGTTAAAAAGAACATAAATGACAGAAAGCCAACATGTGTAGACGGACTTGTAAACTTTGTCTTCGTGTGTTTTAAGCATGGAACATCTAACATCTGTTTCCTTCTTTCCCATCTTTGCACCATTTCTTTTCATAAATTAGATGGTTCAAAGATTAATTTCAAATTCTTCCTACCTTCTTCCTTCCTACAACTAACAGAAAAAGTAATGCATAGATCCAGACTCCTCCAATGCATGAGGGTTTTTGCATTTGAACTCTTTGAGCTTGGTTGTTTCCTTGCAGACATTTCATTACCCAAACTAGATAATATAGCTAGTAACTAGCAGGACTGGTGATGTTACCTAGTAATGAAACATCTGCAACAAAACAACCAAGCTCAGAGAGCACCATGGGCCCCTCACTTCAAACCTGAGCTACAAATATTCTCTTTTATGGTTATTATATTTAAAGAAATTTGAATAAAGTGCTTTCTTGCTCACAAAGAACAATGTTTCTTGACTGTTTTGGGAAGCCAAACTCTTTAAATCACTTTGTAAAAAGGCCTTCTGTATTGCATAGAGAAATGCTATGTTAGGAAAAGTGACTTTCCCATTATCAGTGGGAGGTGAACTCCCTGTGATCTCATTTGGCTTTTTGCCTAATGGTTAGAACAGGCAAGAATTTTATAGACAGTTGGAGAAAAATAACTCTGCTTTCGGGTTTATGAGTAATATATAACTTTAGACTTTAGACGTTTACCATTTTTTATAAAGGAATTGGCTGTCACAACATTTGATCTTCAAAAAAGGAATAATTAACTCTGAGAAAAAAGCTTCTAAGCTTAGATGAAATTGTCAGCAGGTATGGTTTGAAAGCTGAGTTGCCGTTCATCCTTCAGCAAACAGTTACAGTGGTAATCCAATTTTCAATCCTAGCTAAAACAAAATTAAAGTTGTCAAAACAATGAGGTCAGGCCATCATTTAAAGTGTATTTCTTTGAGTCTTTAAAAAGTAATTAGGGATATTTATGGGGAGATGAAAAAATTAAAATGGCAGCCCCATGACTGAAGCCCCATTCTTGGTCATCTTCATTAGGGTAGGTGACTTGAAAGATTTTTTTCCCTGTGGTTAACCTGTTTTTTTAAAAATATGAACTTGAAAAATAAGAGGCTTTGGAAATGACCATGAGATGCATCTTTCCTTCCTGATCTTGGTAGACTGTGTATAGGAACTTTTTTTTAAGAAAAGGAAAAAAATCCTTTAAAAAATTGGAGGAGGGACATATTTGAATAGAAGATAAAGAAGGCTTATTGATTATGCTCTGAATATTCCAAGACGTGCCAATCTTCTTAGAATGGCCAGAATTGCAGTTTGGTACATGATCTTAAGAAAAATACATTAGATTTCTATTTTGACTGCAAATTATTTCAGATCTACCTGCAGCGATGTCCTTGAAAAACTAGTTTATGCTTATGAATGGTTAGCAAAAGAAAAGAAAAAATTATTGTTTCCAACAATTATTTGCTTTCAAATTTAGGACCAGATTAAATATTTTTCTGCTCTTGATTAAATGTTTTTCTGAAAATAACAGCGTTGATTCCCAGCTAGGCAAAACTGGTTTGACTCCTGTCTTTTTATTTCTTCTCTACATTTTGTTTTTCAGCCTTCTGCTGGACTTTTTAAAAAATTCCTTTGATATATTTATGCTTTTCAGTTCTATTTTTTTCTTTTTTTTTTTCTAATTTGGGTTGGTGATAGAAAAGTTAGGTAATTTTCTTGTTCTCTTTGAAGTCACAATTTTCATTTTTTAGTTTTTTGTTTGTGTATTTGTTTTAATTTGGAGGATGTTTTTAAACTTTTGTTCAATTACTGATTTAAGTATATTATACTGTTTCTAACTGCGCCTATCTGTATTTATCCCTTATATATTTATGTATCTATAATAATATTATCTAAATATCTAGAATGGTATAAATACACTTTTATTTTAAACTTGGTTTTGCCAGATCAGGGGTGTCAGACTCATGGCCTGCGGGCAGGATGCATCACGTGCTGGCCACGTCCACACCCAGTTTTGCAAAGGGAAAAAAAGTTGCAATACATCACTGACAACACCATGATGATGCAAGTTTGACACCCCTGTGCTATATGGTTAAATTTAGGATATTGAATTATAAAAATATGTGGGATATTGCTAAATAGAGAAAATTATTCAAGGTGATAAAAGATACAGTGCTGATGTTATATTTTTTCAAGAAACTTATCTTTTAGAACACGATAATCTTTCTTATCTAAAATTAGTTGTATTGATTTCTCTTGTTTTATTTTGGTAATAATACTAAAGAAATACTAAAGAAACAAATGCTATGATTCTAGTTTATATGGCTGGAAAATGGAAGTAGTCAGGGAGATTTAGACGCTGAATCACATTTTATTAATCATACATGGGGATAGAAATGTGATTCTTCTTTGCAGTAAGATATTCCTTTTCTTTGTTTTATTAAGTCTGCTTAATAGCTCTGTTATTTTGTATTTAGGTAGAGGCATATATTCACAGAACCTCTTTCACCTAAGGCCACAGAAATCAATTTTACAGAAACCGTACTCAGAAATGAAATCTGCTTAGACTATAAAACTACAGAAGCTGATTAAAGCTACCCAACAATTCTCTGTATCCACATGTATTTCTTCATGTATCTTTGGGATTTGTCAGATTTTAAATGGCCACTATGTTCTCTGTACTGGCTTCCACTATATTGCATCAAAGTATAACCCAGGGCAAAGTTATAGATGGCTCCAGAATGTATAACCACTAACAATGATTCTTAGTACTTATTTCTGTCTATCTCTCTAATTTAAGAGGATATGTTCATGTCTTCCATTTCTTGGCATTCTGGTTCATTTTGTTATTTCTAGGAAAGCTGCATTTCCCCCTTTTGTAGTTGAGCGTTTCTAATCTTCAGCTTGAATTGTGAATTGTGGATATTTCCTGACATTGCTTCAATTCAAAATCCTCTTGCTGCTGGTCCCTGTAAAAAGCTATTGATTTTAAAATACTCTGCTTATTTTCAAAAGACAGAAAGGTTGTACAACTTCACAGGTTTTCCCCCCCATTGTATTCTTCAGCTGTTAGAAGTTTGAATCATCAGGTTACTCATATTATTTCAAGCTCTTTTCAAGGCTGATTCATACATACTTTTGGTAATCATGTCTTCCTAAAGTACTATGAGACTTTTTCCTTTTTCTTATCAACACATAACAATAGGTTGGAGAAATATGTATTTTTTTATACTGTGCAAATTGAGCATTTTAGTTGGCTTTTGAAAGTTGGGCCTATAACATCCTTGTTCTTCGAAATTCTATATTTCTGTATTGCAATTCATAATTTTTTTACCTTTACAAAGTTAGTCAGAACTTGAAATATTAATATTAATTAACTTGTGAATATATAGACTGGATTAAAATCTAATTAGCAGACCAAAGCCAAGATAAATTAGCATAGTTTAATTAAAACCATGCTACTTAAAATAGTAACAATTCCAATTAGGAAAATTGTTTGATTATGTAGAAATAGTGGATTAGCTCTGACCACAATCATAGTTAAAACAGATCAATTGCAGTGAAAAAAAAGATAACCATGTCTAATGATTTCAATGGGATTCTCCAATGCTCAAGTAAATATTGACATCCACAATTAATTCTCCATTAAGTTGAACACTGGCTCTGCATTGGCAGGGCAGAGAAATCTTCATGAATGAATGAGTGTGAAGAAAAGACTGAATGTCAAAATTTAAATTCTAAATATCAAAAATAGTTTTCATAACTGGACCTGTAATGCTTTTAAAAGGCTCCTGGGTTTTTTTCCCCCAAAGATGCTTTTTCAAAGCCAACTGGACTTTCTTTGTTTTTTCTCGAAGCTTTTTGGATGAGAAGCAAAACATCTTCAAGGAAAAACAAAGCGAGCCCAGTTGCCTTTTGAAAAAGCACCTTTGGGACAACTATGACCTGGATGACTGAGAATCTCCGTAGACATTCCTAGATTTTTGTACCAAATCTGGCAAATTTAAGACATAACTAAAAACTGGGATAGATCAGTGCTTGAGCTGCCTTGAAACAAAAAGTAAAGTTCTTCATGAAGGGTGGAAGGAAGGGATGGAAGGAAGGAGGCAAGCAAGCAGGCAGGATTCCCCATTCTCCTTGCTAGCTTCCCATGAGGAAGCTCAGAGTCAAAGGCAAAGTCAGCAGGAAATTAAAGTTACTCCTGCTCCCACTGATCTCTTTGCATACCTGCGATCATTCTGTTTAGGTAAGGAAATATCTCTGAAATGATGGCCCAATAGGTCATGGGTTGTCTACTTTGTTTAATTAATTAAATGTGGATGTGAACCAGAATGTCTTCAACATTTGCTTGGATTGTAATACATTTGACACTTTTTGGGGTGAGGAGGAAAAATAAGCATTATAAACAATAGGCACCTTGACAAAATCTGACTTCCAGACAGAAACAGATTGGATATCAGCAGGAGAAGACATGAGTGGAGAGGACTCTGAAGATGAACAATGCTGTCAGACAGATATAGGCTGGAAAGCATGGTCTCCAGCATCTTGATTAAAAGCTGTTTAAAATATTATTGTCTAATGCCAGAATCTTAAACTAGGCTTTCTAACAAAGGGCACAGAACAATGTGTCAAACAGCAACTTGTTGCCACTGCACTTTGTTCTAGCTGCCCACTTCCAGATCATGCTAATTGACAGTCCAGTTGAGAATTCTTCACTGTGCTGTAATTAAGTCATGAGGTTATTAGTACTTGAACCATTGTGTCTAAGACACCTCTGTGTGAGAAAACACATACTACTGGATATATTATTTGAAAACCTGAGTGTCATAAATGGCTCTATACCTAAATTATTTATCCTTACAGACAGAATGTAATCCAGGAACATGGATCTCCCAGACATTAGATATTTCAGTATTAGTGGATGTTATTATTGGGTCCCTTCCAGTTACTAGTCCTTCAGGTCTTCCACATTAATTGAATCAATCTACTTCACTCCTCTTCTTGTCTTTTCCTCTACCTTTTCCAGCATTCCGGAGTCAAGGGAGCTGGTTATAAGGCAAAGAATTCAAATGATAACATGATAATCTGAGTTTGTTTTTTTATTCCTTGACTGAGAACTCTACATTGATTTGATTTGATCTATGATTCATTCCTCCATTTGATTGTCCATGGCATTCCAAGGAATTTTCTCCAACAGCATAGTTCAAAAGTATCAATATTCTCACTATCCTTCTTGAAAGTCTAACTATCACTTACATAAAGTGTCTCAGAAGAACCATTGCCTGCATGCTCTATATAAGTACAGACATGTCACAGCACCTTAATATCTTTTCCAAGGTCTTTATAGTTATTCTACTAAGTGCTAATTTGTAGTATATTTCTTGACAGTTGGTCCCTTCACTTTAACTTTCCCAACTTCTCTTGCATATGTCCCTGAATTATTAGTTTCTGTCTATTTGTATGGAATAAACCTAATCACAGAACACTTTATTTTTTTTTTTCAATTTATTTATTTTTTCAAACACACAAAACAAACAAA
>JAEANM010016347.1:0-13303 GCA_017656035.1 Myanophis thanlyinensis
GTCCACAAGTCACAAAATGGCCAAGTTTGCCCACCCCTGTTCTAGCCTCATCTTTATTGCCCTGCTTACAGAAACTGTTCGCCCAGTCACATGACCTCCCCAGCCACGCCCACCAAGCCACGCCCCACAGAACCGGTAGTAAAAAAAATTATCAAAGTACATCAAATGTTGAATCTACGCCGCGCCCAAACACCCAATTCAAGCCCATTTCTAGACCGTGATGCCTCGCGCGCCTTCCGGATTTTTTTTTTTTTTTGGGGGGGGGGAAACGGGACCGCGGTGCATGCCGGTCTGAGAAGTCTTTTCCTCTTTTTGCTCGGGGCGCCGGGGAATCCTTCCACCGGTTGGCAACCGCCCCTCCCAAGTCGCTCTCCTCCACCCTGGCGATAGGCGCATGCGTGCCGCGCGCCGGGCGTGGGCCGCGCATGCGCCTGGAGCCGCCGCTGCAGTGATAGCTGAGGTGGTTTGTGTGTGTGGGGAGGGGGGGGGCGGCCGCCATCTTTTACCAGTCGGCGGAGGGGGGCGAGGCTTGGGACGGGGCGGCGGCTGCTGCTGCTGCTGCTTCTTCTGCCGTCGGCGGGACCAGGTGAGTCGGGACGTCCAGGGAGGGAGGCAGGCCGGCCTCGGTTGCTTCTTGGCTTCCCGTGGAGGCTCGTTCCGTCCCGCCCTTGAATGAGCGGCTGCTTTCTCCCGCTTTATTTTTATCGTTTTTAATCTCCCCCTTCTGAGGCGCCGCTTCTGAGGGGGAGGGGAGTCCCACTCGAGACCGGGCCTGGCGCTGAGGGGAGTTACGGGCTTGGAAGAGGAGAGGTTGCAGCTTCTCTCCTTTAGGGTGGGAATTCCCCTCAGGTAAAATTCCCCTCAGGTAAAATTCCCCTCAGGACTTTGGGCTCTTCGTGTTATCTCCGCCCGGCCGGGGAGTTGTGGGTCCCGCGTGTCGTCTGAAGCGTGGATGAGGGGGGGGGAGAGGGGCGCCCATCCAGGGGTCATTTCATGTATGGTGTGTGTGTGTGGGGGGGGGGGCGTTTTCATGCTTGCCGGTCCTATAAGATCCATGCAATATGAACGCTATCGTCAGTAACTGGACGGAGTAAACTAATAGAATAACTAATAGAAGAGTGGGAAAGGGACCTTGGAGGTCATCTAGTCCAGGGGTCTCCAACTGTGCCCCCCTTTAAGACTTGTGGACTTCAGCTCCCAAGAATTCCTCAGGCAAGCTTTAATTCTGGGAGATGAGGTCTGTGAAGGGTGGTCCCCCATTTTGGAGAACGAGTTCACAGTGGAAGGTTGTGAGAGTGGTGTGGTAAAATACCCAAACCAAGAATACAGAGACACCGAGTAGAAAAATATAGGTTTTTTTTACTTTCTTGGAAATAGAGGTTTAGCAATGTCCATCAATCAGTCCAAATTCATACACAGTCAAGTCAGTCGGTCATCAAACAGTTCAGTTCAGGGATAATCCAATACTTAAAGTCCAGTAACAATATTCAGTTTGATACACAGACAGTAGCAAAGACTCACAGTAAATACCCTGGTTAACACAAGGCTTCTTCCGTAACAAACACCCTGCATTCAGTAACCAACAACCCACATCCAGTAACCCACAATCACAAGTGATTCTGGCTCCTTCTTATTGCTGCTTGATTGAAGCTGCAGCCAATCACACTTTCCTTAAAGTTTACTGCACTTAAAGGTAAAGTAACAATCTTAGTTTATATATTGTCTATCCAACAATAGTTAGTTTACATTCCTAACAAAGTCCACAAGCCTTAAAGCGGCCAAGATTGGAGACACCCCCCCCCCCAAGCTGGCTGAGGAATTCTGGGAGTTGAAGTCCACAAGCCTTAAAGCAGCCAAGATTGGAGACCCTGAAGCTGGCTGAGGAATTCTGGGAGCTGAAGTCCACAAGTCATAAAGCAGCCTAGGTTGGAGACCCCTGAAGCTGGCTGAGGAATTCTGGGAGTTGAAGTCCACAAGTCTTAAAGCGGCCAAGGTTGGAGACCCCTGTTCTAGTCCACCCCCAAGCAAGAGACCTCATACCATTTCAGAAAAGTGGCTGTCCAATCTCTTCTTAAACACAACTTCTGAAGAGAAGCTGTTCCATTGATTAATTTTTCTCACTGACAGCAAATTCCTCCTTACTTCTAGGTGGCTTCTCTACTTGGTTAGTTTCCATCCACATTGCTTTTTTGTCCGGCCTTCAGGGGTTTTGGAGAATAGGTAGACCTCTTTTTTCTTTGTGGCAACCCATTAGGACAGTGGTGGCGAATCTTTTACTTAGTGCTGAAAAGTACGCGCTTTGTGCGTGCCATCCACACTTGAGTGCGGTTCCTCCACGTGCGCTGCCTGTACAACCGCACCATCTGCTCATGCATGCAGTTTTTGCACACGCAATGCACACACGCTGCATGCAGGCACTCAAGCACACATGAGCAATCCCATCCGCATGCGCAGGAGAGGTCCGAAGACCAGCTGGATTTCCTGCTGCCATCGTGCACATGCACAGTGGAGGCCCGAAGATCAGCTGGGTCTCTGCAGTCACGCATACATGCATGCGCAATCGCATGTGCCTGCTCAGCTGGAAGTAAGTTGGCCAACAGCTTGTGTGCCCAGCAAGATGGCTCTGCGTGCCACCTGTGGCACCTGTGCCATAGGTTCGCCATCACGGCGTTAGGGGATACACGATAACAGTCTTACAATATATCTTAACGGATTGCCACAAAGAAAAAAGAGGTCCACCTATTCTCCAAAGCCCCTGAAGGCAGGACAGAAGCAACGTGGATGGAAACAAACCAAGGAGAGAAGCCACCTAGAAGTAAGGAATTTGCTGTCAGTGAGGAAAATTGTCTACTTTAGTGAAAAGAAGGACTTAGGGGATACATGATAATAGTCTTATAATATATCTAAGTCCTTCATGTCACTCCTAGTCTTCCTTTTCATTAAACTAGACACACCCATATAAATGGATGTAGCTTTTGGGGGTTCTGTAGATAAATTGTCCTTTCTCTCCCCTCTCACCTTCTGTGTCCTTGAGAGCATTTGTGACCACCCCAAGTTGGAAACCAAAGGGCATCTGGAACTTTTAATGAGATCAGCAAACGGCTGGCTGGGCAGCATTGCTAAGAGCAAGGGAGGGAAGAATACCTCCCCTCCTCCAGATAGTTTTCTAGGAAGGTGGATTACAGATTCCATTATTTACAAAGCTGGGTAAGGATGATAGGTTTTGGGGAGTGCAGAGTCTGAGCAGGGTGACTAAATAAATAAAACATTAGGACTACATGTAGTGCTGTGTTTGAACCATTCAAGTTGACTGAACAAAAGTCTCTAAAGTGTCTTTTTTCCCACTTGTTGCTTTTTCTCACCAAAGCCCATTTATCTACCTCAAAGGAAGACTTGGATAGGGGTACTTGAGAAGATTAAGAGGAGAGGCACACCAGTGTTTCTATAGCTATTTTGTGGAGCCTTGCTGGTAAGAAGGTTGGATATCAGATTTTTGAGATTTGTGTCTGTGATTCCTATTGGTTGGTTCTTCAGCATTTGGGTTTTGGTACTCCTAGTTTAAAGAGACAGTTTAAGCATATTCTAGTCCTTATTCTAGGTTTTTTTTTTTAGTTTGAGAAGCTCTGGAGCGATTGTAGCACCATCACATATTTAGACACCATGTTCTTGGAGTGTGGAGGACAGTTTGTTCAGATTATGAATGCCTCAGTTAAAGGCAAAGAACATTTTATTTGGTTTAATTGGCAAGATACCAGCAATAATAGACCACACTTTGTGTGTCAAGGCTGAGAACAGAAGAATTTCCTGTACATTGATGCCTGGACTATGTCCAGGAGATTTTTCCTGCAAAGGAAAATCCTGTCACTTCATGTCAAGTTTGAAAGATGGCTGCTTGTCTTTTGAGGGTTGGGGGAAATTACATGTGTTGAATAAGCAGAAATCTAAGTTAGTCGCTATCATTAAATGGTAGTTGATTCATTTTTGCAGTGCTAATGATATGTGCTTAAAGATGGTTCTGTGCTGTAGTTCACAATGAAAGAAATTTATTTACTAGATTTTTACCCTGCTTTTCTGTTTCTTTAAAATTTATAGTTGCTTATAATAGCAAGTGTAAAATGAATGCACATACAGCATAGTTAAAATTAAACTGGCTTCAGAGGGAGGGTGTGATATACAAATATGATGGATACATAAAGTAAAAGTTCTCACTAATGAAATATTTGGCAGAAACCATGCTTAAACATAGGGTAAGTGGGAGTTAAATGCATCTCCCATAATCCTGTGTTTTACAGACAGATGGTCAGGACTGTTGTCAGTGGGGAATTTTCAAAAACCCTTTCCTATTAATACAAGCAGTAGTTCTACATATACTATAGTTGGATGCCAAGCTTTGAAGAGCTTTATCTGTCAATACCAATACTTTGAATTGTGCCTATAAGGCTTTTAATAGAATGCTCAGATCTTTCAGTATAGATTTTGAATAATCTTATAGCTGAGTAAGGCATTTTGCACCACTGGACTCTTATTTCCACCCTTGGGCACTTTTCAAGGGAAGCATCATATATGATGCATTGCAATTGTAAAGGTGTAAATTATAACCAGTACATCTGTAAGGGTTAAATTTGGTTGCTGAAGAGGAGTTCCAATGAACATGGCAACTGTAATTGTGCAAATGACTTTCTTGCAACTATCACTTATAAATCCACTGATTGCCGTTGATCAAGGATCACTCAGAAACCTCCTCCTGAAAGAATGCAATCCCATGCAGGATATGGACTCCGGCTTTTACTAACAGCACTCCATCTTGGCTCGTTCTCCCTTACTTATTCCATTGTCAGGATTAAGCAATGTTCAAGGAGCACTGGAACTCTGTCACTGTACTCAGTCCAAATGAATATGCCACAGTCAATGTTGCAGAAAGCTTCACCCTCATGTCTTCATTAATTTCCAGTGTGAGTCATCTACCACACTGGTCAAAGAAGCTCAGTAACATATCATGGATAAAATCCTGATTTAAACGGGTCCAGATAATAAATGTCATCTTCAGTTGCAGGGACACTACTTTCCCAATCATTTAATCTAAGAATTGTGGATTTTAGATTACTTCTGATTAGGTACAGGTCAAGGTAGTACCTTTTCAGTATTTATTTTTAGTAGCCTACTTTATTTTCTAGTTTATAATATGCTATACTGCCTACTTGTGAAAATTCTAAGCAATTGTAATAAAAACAAGCATATACAACCATAGTAAAACATATACATGCTGGACTTAAAATGCTGAATTATTAATATCCTTTAAGCACACAGGGATTCATCCTCTATATCTCTTGAATTGTTGAAGACAGTCCTAGCCTAGCTGATTTAACCTGACCGGAGGGGCAAAGGTTAAGCAGCTCTCTTTTCCCTCTGTACTGTCTCCATTTTTGAAATCCACAAGTTGAAAAGAGTCCATATGACAAATGAGTTGTGAATATTGCTTGCCTTCCATCCTTGTGCCAGTTTACATCATGGTGCTTATTGCCTTGATTAACTAAGGTCCCTGGCTTTCCTGGAGGGGTACTTAGAATTAGTACCTGGCTCATCTTTCTGGCCCATACACCAACCAAATCTTTGATTCTTATAACAGATTAGGTGGAAAATTCCTCAAACACATTCAAAGAACCACTGAATCTGAATCCATAAGGTGTTTGGATCAGATCTTTTAAATCAGCTCTCCTGCTTTATAGCAACTGCCACAATCTAAAATTTAACCATAAAGTGCTTGGTCCTTGACAGTAGAGATACCAAAGAATGACTCCATTTTCGTACTGATAACACCATTCATATATAACCAAATCAAGCATATGCTTTGTTGAAAGATGCTGGGTAAGATGCTAATTGAGATATATTCATGGATGCCGTAGCAGACATTAAAATCCCAAGGTGTTCTTCACTGGGCAACCTTGGCATGGACCTTCAAATCCCCTTAGGAAGTCAGGAGTAGTCCACTGCCATGCCAGAAATCACTTTCAAGGGGATCAGGAAAAAAGATAGTTCAAGGTGGTGGGATGATGTATCATGAATATCCCTGTACTGCTTCAGCCAGCAGAGCTTCTGGTCAGTGAGATGGAATTCCTGTAGATTCATAGACTAAAGCATAAAGCTGCCCTTAATGTTTTGATATTTTGATAAACTTGTATTGATTGAATATGGGAAGTTAACTTCATTAATAGAAACCTGTGTATATGCTTATGGATAAATCTGGATATGTATTTCTGTATATTTATCTCAATTGTAAGTTTCAAATTAAATTACTCCTGGCACCATTATCCCATTGCTTTCCTAAAACTATTGCTGTCAGAAAACTACTTAATGTATAAAACTCTTTTTAATTGCTCCATTGCATCCCTTCTGTTGGAATAATGCAGGGTAAGGGTGAGTTTTATGTTTCCCTTCAAATTATTTCTTGCTAATGAGGAAAACCCACTGTAAAGAATCAGGAACTCAGGTCAAATGATGTATCTGAAGTGAAAGATAAGGAGCCAAAACAAAATTTACTTGGTCTACTGTTAGCTTTTCCTTATTATCTTTGTGGACAGACTCTCTTTGCATAATCATTCAAAGCCATTGCTCCAGGCAAGAGGTAGAGTTGAAACAGCAGCATGCAGAAGTACTTATGATGAATCATTCTTTCACATTTAAACCACTACATTAAAAACCTTTGTCCGAGGGTGTCTAATTTTCAGTCTGGCCCTCATTTGTTATTTGTTTGTGGAATACTGCTATAAAAGCAAGAAAAAAAGAATCTCAGTAGTTCGGAGTGTATACGAACAATGCTGATTCTGATTAATCTGTGTACAGGTATTTCTTGATTAATGACCACACTAGAGTCCAGAATTTCTGCTGCTAAGTGAGACAGTTAAGTGAGTTTTGCCCCATTTTATGATCTATCTTACCACAGTTATTCAGTGAATCACTGCAATTCTTAAGTTGGACGGTTGTTAAGTGACTCTGGCTTTCCCAATGACTTTGATAGTCACAAAAGGTGATCAGATGACTCTGGGTTATAAGTGTGAAAAGTGGTCATATTGAAAATTGATTTTCATTTTAGGCAGAAAAAAAATTCTGATTTCTGTGGAGAATGACATAAGAACAGTTACTGGAAAACAATCTGTATTTGGTGTGAAATAGTTCTTAGTAGGCATGTTTTCTGAGTCAGATTGCTTTTTTACCTTACCTCAGCAAAATATAGATATTCCTATTAGCTATTTGGTAACTTTCTGTAGAAAAGAGTAATTAAAACAGTCCATTTGCTTACTCAAGAATTTTTTAGTGCTGTAACTCTGTGGCTGTAGTGGTTGGCCAGCTCATCTAACAATAATGTGCATTCTCAAAAACTGAAGGAATGGGGAAAATGCTTGCTGATGTGCTTAGAATAAAAAGCTGTCTTCAAACAAATATGGCAGACTGATTTTATTATTGTAATGCAACTTCATCTTTAACAAGAGACCATCTACTTTTTCTTTCTTTTGACTTACTAGCTAGTGGCTTTCTTGAAGCAGATTTTCATCTTAATGCTTACTTAAACATTTGCTACATTCTCAAGACAATGTGGGTTGAAATTAAAAATAGACCAAGTTTGGCCTCTGGTCATCTCCTGAACAGAGAATTCACATAATGGTCCAGAAGATGAAGAACAAACTTCAAATATCTGGAACAGAATTGGCAGGAACAATTTAAATTTCAGAGGATTGTCAGAAGGTTCGGGATAGGTAGATTGGGAGGGAGAAATGAAGAAAAAACATTGAGTATCTTGATACAAACGAAGATGAATCATTAGAAGGTCAGGAAATCTAGAAGAAACTTTACAATGTCAGTTTTTTATAAGACAAAAGATACAGTATTGCAGTTAAAAAGGCAGACGGTGGTCTCTACAGTTTGGAGTTAGAATAACATACGTTTTCCCGCCTGTTCTACTCAATATACATTGGTTATAAAAATGTACCTGCCCCTGTTAAAATGCCAGTTTTTTGAGATGTAAAAAAAAAAATCAGACCAAGAATAAATCATTTCAAAATTTCCCCTAGGTTTAATATAATGTATCAGCTATGCAGTTAAATTGAAAAATGAATCTTTTACGAGGAAAAAAATGGAGGACAAGAACCAAATGGGTGGCTGGAAGATCATCAAAGGGAGAGATTCAACCTGGAAATAAGGAGAAATTTTTTGACAGTAACAGTAAGAATGATTGATCAATGGAACAGCTTGCCTCCTGGAGTCGTGAATGCTTCGTAGTTGGAGGTTTTCAAGAAAAGATTGGACCAACCATTAATCCAGGATAGTAAGGACTACTTCCTTGGGCAGTGGGTTGGTATACAAGACCTCCAAGAGCCCTTTCAGCTCTTTAATTGCCTTTGGCTCCCTGTGCTCCACAGTTTCTGACACCTTAGCTGACCTCCTTTCTCCTGCTGACCAAGCATCCCTGGCCTGGCCCTGTGTTGAGGCAGTTGCTGGCAGCATAAGACTCTCTTCCCCAGGATGTGCTCAGCACTTTCCTTGCAGGTTTCCTTGCACGATACTGGGGAAGAAAGCCTCATGTGGCCAGCAGTTACAGGATGCAGGATGCTGAGGGCAATTAAACGGAGACTGGGCTGGGGCAGCTGTGGTTTCACTGGGCACAAGAGGCCCCTTTGTGTCATGCTGCTGGGCTGGGCTCTAGGTTCTGGCTTTGTGTTGCCCTGCAGCTCAGGGATTTCTTGCAGGCCCAGAGCTGTTTGGCAGCCTTCCTAGCTTTGTGCTGCACTGCCTCACAACTGAACTTACACTTATGTCATAAGTCAAGGCCTGCTTCGTACTCATACTCCCATACTCCCATATGCTTTATCAAAGATTAACTTTCTAATTAAACGATTCCAGCAACATGTGAAGACAATGAATGACAAAGAAAAATAACAAATTTCATTCAAACAGGTAAACTAAAGTTCAACTTTAGGAATGTACAAGATGCAAAGTCATTTTGGATTGCCGCTGCCTAATGTTATACTATTAAGCTATTTGTTGGCCTTGGATTATGTTGCTATATCTCCGGGGAAGGATTCCCCAAAAGCTTGTTTAAATATCTTTGATCTGGTACCAATTAAAATGTTCATTGCATTATAATTAAAATATTAGATGTGTGGGACAAAGATGAAAAAAGCTCAGGGTAATTGCTTCTTGCCTGAATATTAAATATTTTCAAAACGCAGTCATGGTTAAAAAAAAAAAAGATCCACGTAGAAATCATCACTAATACACTGCAAGTCTAACCTTTAATAAAATAAAGAGGAAATCTTTTGAGACTTTCTCCATGGAACTGTCAGAAATATTAACGTTGATTTTAATGCCTTCAGATAGGTAGTGTTAGTTCCAAAGGTTTACAGAAGCAAGGTGGAATTCTTAGAATCTTAATCAAATTTGAAATAATATTACAAAATACAGAGCACTGTTAAGAGTGTATACAGGTGGTCCTCGACGTACAACAGTTCGCTTAGTGGCCGTTCAAAGTTACAACTGCATTTTAAAAAGTGACTTGTGATCTTTTTTCACAGTTTCACAGACCTTTCCCAGCAACCCCCCATGGTCACGTGATCAAAATTCAGATGCTTGGCAACTGGTTCAGATTTGTGAGCGTTGCTGTGCCCCAAGATCATGTGATCCCCTTTTCCAACCATCTGACAAGCAAAGTCAATGGGGAAGCCAGAGTCATTTAACAACCAGGTTACTAACTTACCGACTACAGTGATTCACTTAACAGCCGAGGCAAGAAAGGTCGTAGAAAGTGACAAAATTCACTTAACAAATGTCTCACTTAACAACTTTGGGCTCAATTGTGGTTGTAAGTCAAGGACTACCTTTATATATTAAAGTGTGATTCCGAAATTGGACAAGTTTTAAAGATTCCATAATGGATGCAACATCTAAATTAAACAGCTATAACATTGGCTGAAGTTAATAGCGTGTGAACATCACTATTAAAATTGATTCAGGATTTTTCTCCTCTATATTCTGGTATTTCTTGCCAAAATGGTTTTTTTTTTTAATATAAGTTTTATATATCGGGTTCTAAAACCTGTTGGAAATGTAATCAGGTTGGATTATTCTTTCATACCTGGTTAGATATGTTTGGGAGATATGATCAGCACAAGCTAATCCCAAGAAAAATAGGGTGGTACAGTGCTCCTAACTTGTTACTTTTCAAGAGATCAAAGTAGCTTGTTGTAGCAAGCAGATTTGTGAACTCTGATTAGTTCCTTGCTCATTACAGTAGATGAGGCAACTAAAGATTGGTTTGTTGAAAAGCCAGTTGGTAATTGCCTGTGTGTACTGCCTCTTTTCAATAATAACCATAAGCTTCTCTCCTATAATTATAGATTGGATATAAACACCATGGAAAAAGAAGACTAAGAATTCACCATGATTGGAGGCTTGTTCATTTATAATCATAAGGGAGAGGTTTTAATCTCCCGGGTTTACAGGGATGACATTGGGTAAGTCAGAGTCTTCACCCTGCATTATTTTTGAACCTCTTGCAACATTTGAGTTGCTGTTGCTATACATTTTGTGCATGTGGAACTTGTGTATTGTGTGTTGCATCCAGGCTGTGTTCATTTTGTTATCTCGTGGTATGTGTTACCTTATATTATTCCCAGGGACTTAACAATGAAAAATGGGCATTGAGTGAAGCTACTCTTCTTATGCGTTGAATCTAATATATTTTGTTCTTTAAATGCAATATTAATTAGCTTTAAATGTACTGTTTATGTCAAATCTAGAGAAAGAAGTAATAAGTAAATTTTCTCAAGATGCACTTTAACATAAACGGAACCCTTTTTTTCCAGGTATCTTTCTCATGTGTTGCTACTATTGCATAAGAAAAAGGAATTTGGAAGATTATTGTTTAAAAGTTATAATTTGAAGGAATTTGAAAGATGTCATTTAAAAAGATATATATCAATT
Source organism: Myanophis thanlyinensis (assembly GCA_017656035.1). Lineage (NCBI taxonomy): Eukaryota > Metazoa > Chordata > Lepidosauria > Squamata > Homalopsidae > Myanophis > Myanophis thanlyinensis. The sequence goes on from JAEANM010016347.1 coordinate 10,975, forward strand.
TCAATTTCAAATTTATATGCAGTGTATTTCCTTAACAGCTCTGAGTTGTCTACAAAGAAATAATAGAAACAATATTAAAAACCTGTCAAAATAAAACAATGAGTATATTGAAAAGACTAGCTACATAAATATATTTTAAATCCACTCATAAGTTGTAAAACTTTTCTATAGTGTGGGCCTCACGAACCTTTTCCAATGAAGGCAGAAAATATTGATTCATTATGTTTACTAGAGACAGCAAGGTACACTGTTTTGCATATTAATCAGAATTCCTTTCTTTGTTGAATTTATCATCGCAATTCAGATTATGTTGTAGATCCAGTATTGCAGACTTAAACATAATTTAAAAGTTTTACAAAGGGTTAAGTAGTCAGCACACAATAATAATTGTGTTACATCGTGGAATTTTCTTAGAAATCAGTTCAATATTTTCTCTAGGCATTGAGGGCGATATCCTGTATAACACCGAATAGTATGTGCTCTGAGAAATAAGGCAGTAATGATATCAGTTCAAAGCTTGTATTAAAAAAAGAGTAAGACTCATAGAACCTCTGAAGTAATTATGAGTACAGAGATAAATATACCGTCATTAAATTAGGCAGGCTATATGCATATTACAAAACTTGCACATATCATAATATAAAAACAATGTAATAATTAATTAAAATAGTATTACCTTTATAAGTAGGTTTAAGGAACAGATTAACTAAAAGATTTTGCAAAATTCTTAAATGTTAGCTATGTTATTGTCTACAAAACGAAAGTGATCAATTTACATACTACTAAAACACTCATGTCTATTTGATTGTAATCTTCAATTGGGCAAAACAGTGCATCATAGGGCAACAATTTTTGAATCTATGTACCTCAAGTGGGCTAACTGACAGAATATGGGCAAATACAGAACACATTAACATTTGGCAAAGTTGTGACTGTATCAGTGGTCAGCTGTGATTGGCAATTGGCAATTCCAACACTCACTCCCAGCTTGCTACAAGGAAAAATAATGGGAAGCCAGTAGGAGGTCAAAAATAATTCCCACTTCCACTGCTTTTTTGCCCTCCTGGTGGTCATTCATTTTTCCTATTTAGGTAAGGAAATATCTCTTTAAAAAAATGATCTAATGGGTCATGGGTTGTCTTGTACATTCTGTTACCCAGACAGTATGGATCTGAAACCTTCTGTTTCTTACGGGCGAACTGCTGATTAGTTGCTTTGGACTAGTGACCTTATACCCTATGTAAGAAAGACATAATATAAAATTACACTGTATATTCAAATCTTTTTCTGATTCAAAGAATGGTGTTAAAAGATATATAGAAAATGAATTGTGTTTGTGATCAGCTTCATGTTGGTTTCTCAGGTTCATCACAGTACAGACTAATAGTTTTGATTGCTGAAAGATTCTACATATATGGAGTCCTTTTGTTTAAATCTTGGTTATTTGTTTACAGACATTTCATTACCTGACTAGGTAACATCTTCAGTGCTAGAAGAGAATGGGATGTGCTTTCTGTATACTTGTAGATTTTATATATTGATTGGACACCATATTTCTTGTCACTTACTTTTTTGGTCACCTATTGAATGAGAAAAACGTCAGCTTCAGAGTTTTCCCGTCGTGTGGGTTTTTCACACAATTTGGATTATCTCTTGTATTCTTTTAAAACTATTTCTCTGTTTTACAATCCCAATTACAATAGAATGGGGGTATATTACCTTCCTTTTTAAATATGTTTTTTAATTTTGTTTGAAGCATTATTTATATAGCTATCACAGGTGTCAGGAAGCAGTTATACTGGGTTATGACCTTATCTGGCTGAACTTTTACAACTTAAATATTTTTCTTAACAGAATTATCTTCCTGGTTAAGAAAAAAACCCAATAATATACATTGAATCCTTGATAGGTAAATTCATACCTCAAAGGATATTTTTTGAATTGGCAAATTTATTCATTTGTTTATTTATCAAATGTATATGCCACTCATCTCGCAGTGCGAGGAGACACTTCTAAAGAAGGATAAATACGTTACGCTCCCAAAGTAATCTTGAAATCGGAAAGCTTGTTTTCAGTGTTGTCTCTTTTGGTTCCTAGTTAGCTGAGTTCAGGCTGGAGAGGATTACAACAACAAAATAAAAACCAAAACAAAATGATTGAAAGGAGTTTCTGCTTTTCTGTCGATCAAAAGTTATTTCAGATACTGGCTTCGGTGGCATTCTGCATTATAAGTTAGAGCAGGGGTAGGGAACCTTGGCTCTTTCATGACTCATGGACTTCAACTCCCAGAATTCCTGAGCCAGCCGTGCTGGCTCAGGAATTCTGGGAG
>JAEANM010016348.1:0-13303 GCA_017656035.1 Myanophis thanlyinensis
TGGCTGAGGGATTCTGGGAGTTGAAGTCCACAAGTCACAAAATGGCCAAGTTTGCCCACCCCTGGCCTAGAACAATGAGACTTCTTACACAAGCCAAATATAAGTACCGCTTGGCAAGAGTGTAACTTTACTCTAAACAAGTAAGAACAATAAATTTTCATCTGTTCCTGATTTGTTCTAGGATTAACAAAAGAAAATGTAGGCTAGGAGGAAGAAAATTAAACAAAAATTAGTTATCAATGTTTTTTTTTTTTTTTAATTTAAGGAGGCATTTTTAAAAGACACCCAAGGCACTGTGCTTCATTCTCTAGCATAGTAAGACAAATTAAATAAACTTTGGAATGTTTCCTTGCAGTAGAAAGAAGATCTTGAAGTCCTTTGAAAGTTCTCAAAAATCCTACATTGTTAATATTAATAAATCTGTGTAGATCTCTACCGAAATAGAATAGAATAATTCTAGATGTTACAAGAAAAATGTAGAAACAGAATTACATTTGTATACCTGGGTTCTCACAACAGCTACAATCAAACAAACCTCTTTTCAAAATAATGTCACATTCTATCTTTGCCAGGTAGATTGTACCAAACTTTTGCATTGGCAGGTAGCTGTAGTTGGAGGGTGGCTTCTATCTAGATTTTACCCCATTCCTAAGCAGGATGTTACATAAGTTATTGGTACAGCCAAATGCATTACTAATTATACCTTTAGAAAAGTGCTATGTTCACATTAGTTTGAATTAGTCAGCTTGAACCCAGTTGGAATAAAGTACCTGTCCTTTGTGGCTTTATTATTTATTATTATGCTTTTGATTTTTTTTGGGGGGGGGTTATTTTTTAAAATTATTTTAGTCCTTACACATTTATGTTTCAGGTTGAACTTCTTATTAAAATAAAATATCACAAATTATGAAAGAGAATGTTTTGGAAACTCACATTTCCAAACTGTGGTCTGATGTCCAGCTTTCCTATTATCAAATTTTATTTGAATACAGACACCCATTAACTTATATATTTTTTTAAATTGTGTAATTTTGTTTTGCAGTATACAGCAGACTACAATATGCTTTACTTTGCATGAGGACAGCAAAAATATTAGTGTAATTGATGATGAGACAGAAACGCTTTGATTTCTCTAGAGCCTTATTCTATTCCAAGATACAAAATTGCTTTCTTGAAGCCCATAGATTCTCCTTATGCATGTATACACTGTGGCACAGTAAGTTGACTTGATTGAAAATGGGTTGTAGTTTGTATCCAGGTTAGAGACCAGGAATAACACCCTGAAGAAGCATGCACAACTTGCTCAAGAAAAGGAGTTATTTTTCCTTCTTTTTCTCCTTGTCTCTAATTTAGAAATGAAAATAAAGCACAGCTATCTAAAGGAAGAGTTAACACAACAAAGCACTGATTAATTTTAGCAATTATCTAAGATAAGGGAGGAGTTGAAAGAGACTGGAATTGACTCTGTGTTTGTTTGTGTATTTGGGTGCTATTGAGTCAGTGTTGAGTCCTGGAAACTGCATGGATTAATTCCTGCAATTCATATTTTGGCATGATTTCAGAAGTGGCTCACCCCTGCATGATTACTAGGGCTGAGACAGTGATTTCTAATGCTTTGGAAAATAAGTTGACCACCTCTTCTTTGTGGCAGCCTCTCAATTTTTGGGGGTGAATGTGTATGTCTGTTAACATAAAACAATTGTATATTAAAATATAAGCACAAATTATTTACTTTATTTGTTCTATAACAATAAAATATCACAATGGGACTTTGAACAGGAGTTGCCTGAATATTATTTTATATTTGGATAAAGTTGGTATAAGATGTTTTATCATTGATATAGTATCATTGATTATTAATATGGATGTTTTATTCATCAAGTGTCTATGGAAATTTGCAGTCATCCAGGTCATGGTTGTCCTAAAGGTGCTTTTTCAAGAGGCAACTGGACTTACTGGTTTTTCTTTGAAGATGTTTCACTTCTCATCCAAAAAACTTCTTTAGCTCTAACTGGTTGTTGGGAATGGAAGGATTTATATTTTTTCAGACAGCTGGTCATTTGCATTCTTTTAGAGAATCGTTGAGGCCACCTGGAGGTTTAACTGTGTCCTCAAGGTCACCTGAGTAGTGCAAATGGGTGTGGAATCTTCTTGAAACTGTTGAACTGCATTGTAGACTGTCTTGTCCCTCCCCTTCTGTTGAGATAGGACAGCTCATGTTGTATCCGCACAGGCGCAGAACTTCTACAGCACCAAATGCTTTTTCCTGGCATGGGAAAAAGCCCTTGATCTGATTGGCTGCTGGCTGGCAGCTCTCTAATATAAAAGAGAGCTGCCTGCCAGCAGGGGGGCTGTTAATGATGGAAGCTTCAATAAACACATTGTTGTCTCCTTTGTTGATCTGTTTCAACTGTTGTTTTCCCACACAACAGTTTAATTTTGGCATAAATGGCCTCTTTGACCCCTCTTTCAAACCAGTGCTCCTCTCTGTCCAAAATGTGGACTTTGCTGTCTTCAAAAGAGTGGCCTTTGTCTTTTAAATGCAGATGAACTGCTGAATCTTGCCCTGATGGGTTTGTTCTCCTATGTTGTGCCACATGTTTATGAAGTGGTTGTTTTGTTTCTCCAAAGTACAGATCTACACGTGGCTCACTGCATTGTACTGCATATACCACATTGCTCAGTTTGTGTCTGGGTGTTTTATCCTTGGGGTGGACACGCTTCTGCCTTAGTGTATTCTTGGGTTTGAAGTGGGCACGTATGTTGTGTTGGCTGAAGATCCTCCTGAGCTTTTCCAATATTCCTGCAATATATGAAATTCCTCTATGGAATGCCCACACCAATTTGTTTATTGTTCTCTGTGTTGTCTGTTATGGAGGAACTCCTGTAGGCTCTTTTTTTGTGATTTGAGGAAAGGCCCACTTGGGATAGCCATACATTCTAAGAGCTTCCTTGATGTGTTTCAGTTCTTTTTCTTTCCCATCTCTGCTGGTAAGCAGGCCTTCCACTTGGTGGTGTAGGGTTCTGATGACTCCCATTTTGTGCTCAAGATTCAGATAGTTGGCATCTGACCCATATTTATGATGGCTTCAGTATCCCAAAATCATGTGATCACCCTTTGCAATCTTCTGACAATGGGTAAAGCAGAAACTGTGTTACTTAACAACAAATGGAGCAAAACTCATTGTCTTGATTAGCAACATAAATTTTGGATTTAATTGTGGTTGTAAGTCTACTTTAATTGTGGTTGTAAGACTACTGCCCGTAGTCTTTCATTTTACATCTTCTTTGAATCAGAACTCAGCTTCTTCGTAGTCAGAGCACTGCAATCTCAAGGCAAAAATATCTCCCCTTTTTATTTAAAACGTCATACTATTCAAATCAGCATCCAAGATTAACTGAAATTCTAACCATAACAATTTCCCTCTACAGCTCTCATTTCAGAAGCTTTGTTGATTTCTCCCATTTCTCCAGAAAGATACGCAGTATCACAAAAGTAGTGTATTGTTGCCTCTCTAAACAGCGAAGCAGGATACTTTTGCAAATGAGCAGCAATTCTGGCTCCTCATACTACAGAGTTACTGTATGTTGGGACGCAGCATATTGCATTTTCCCGGATGTGGTTTTTGTTTTTAGCGTTGGCTTAAACAACTGGTGTTTTTCATGTACATGAAAATGCAAGAGAATCTAATTGGTTCATAGAAAGAAGAGTTGCCGCTTTTATTTGTAATAAGGAGAGCGAGTTTAACTTCAAATCACAGCCTGCAATCTTTGCTGCTAATTGCCAGATCAGTTTTTCCCCAATAATAAGGTTCAGGTTTCAAAGGAATGTTTGCTAAATTAACTCCTTTGTCCTTGCTTATCTTACATTGCAGAACTATTGAACAATTTCACCCTTTTCCTGCACAGTTTTTTTCCTTGCTTAGCTCAGTATTCCCCAATAGTCATTACTGAACACCACAAATGACTGATTCAATGTACAGAAAAATGTGGCAAATAAGGTCAAAAGATGCCTTTATATCAGCACCTTTTCTAGCTTACCTTTTCAAAAACAGGAGAAATGTTCGGGAGTGGGTAACACAAAGATGCTTTGTATGACATGTTAAAATGAACGTGTTCAAAGCACAGCTATATGTCTTATTTTTATTACTGAATTCTCTACCATTTTGGCAGCCTTTCTTCTATGATCTTCATTTGCATTGCCTTTAAATGCCAGTGAGAAATGAAGTGGAGGAAAAACAGCTCATTGTGCTTTGTCTTTTAAGAACTAAAATATGGATATATATCAGGTGATAATTAAAAAGCCGGCATAAATTTGAAAACAACCAGCAGCATCCTCAGAACTCAATAAACAGCTTCAGCCTATTTGTTAAATGCAAAAGAAATTTGAATTGTTTGATAATCAGATGCCTTCTTGATTCTGGTATCTAAATAAGGTTTTCACAAAGATTTCAAGACTATAAAGATGCAAGAGATTTTTCTACTTTCAGTCCTTTTCTGTGCATTATGGGAAGTATATTTTTTAAGCTAAATGGAGGTGAGGGAAAGTCACTGTCAACAATATGACCTTAAAATAATGACAAAAGCAATGTGATCACGACAAAATGGGGGAAAATAATTTAAAAGAAACAGAGAATAAAATATAGGGCCTGATTAGTACAAGCTATTGTTTTACAGTAGATATCTACAATAAAAGTACTGTAAGTGTTATGGCTGCTAGTATGTTATGGTAGTACAAGCTTAACTTTCCAAAAGCACAGTAAAATAAAGCAACTCTCCAAAATCTTAATAAAACACTTTTTTTTCTTTTTTAGTAGGAAAGGATAAATTGATTGCTGCATAAATACCTGGATAGATATAGTAAATAGCTGATTGGGAAACTATAGTATGTATTGCTTAACAGTTCATAGGATTATTGTGACTAGACTTTATATAGTTCTATTAATAACTGAACATCAAAAACTCAAAATTTTAGAATAGTGCTTGATAGAATTATATTAGTATCTGTAGTACCTAATGTCAGGCACAAAGAATCAAGACCATCTATTAGGTTGCAATAAAGGAGGTTTACTGAAGCCTATACACAAAAGTCTAGACAACTAACTTCCACACTAAATTGGCACCAGAGAAGGGTCAACAAAATTCAGGAGGGATTGAATTTGGACCTTTTGTGAGAACATAATGACTAACTCCACACAATCAGTTTTGCCTACTGCTCCTCTACATCAGGAGTGTCAAACTTGATTTCATTGAGGGCCACATTAGGGTTGGGTTTGACCTCTGGGGGCCAGGGGGGCATGGCCAGGGAGGGGCATGGCCAGCTTGACATCACTCATGTCGGGGGCGCTTTTGATGGCCCAAGCACTTTGCCAGCAAAACAGGCTCCTGAGCTCCATTTCTGGCTGCGATGGCCTCCTGCAACCCACTGCCAGTGAAAATGGAACCTGGGAGAGCCTCATGCAGCCTTTGTGAGGTCCATTTTCAACTGCGATGGTCTTCTGCAACCCTCTGCCAGGGAAACTGGAGCTCTATTTTCACTGGCAGAGGCATTATGGGCCGGTCCTTTGCTGTTTCCAGTACAGCCCTGTAGGTCAGATCTATGCACCCCATGTGCCAGATCTGCCCCCGGGCCCTGAGTTTGGCACCCCTGCTCTACATCAACACATATATATCTGCTATGGCTAAGACCAATGTCATTTCTGAAACACTTGACAAACTCTATATATGGATCCTGGAGATACCAACAATGATCTCCCAAGCCAGCTTGGTAAAAAGAAATTTGCTAAAGGAAAGATAAACATAGTATTCCCCTCCCCCTTTTTTTCCTGTGTTAAAACTAGAGCAGCAGAAGAATTTTCTGGTTCATTTTTGTTCCCCGGTGAGTATAAAGGACAAATCTACTTTCAAATAAGTTAAAATTGAATCAAAAAGCCATAGCTGCTTAATGTTGAAGGACACTTTCTAGCTGCATGCATAGAGCACTCTGGGCCTCCTCATTCTAATATTAGTCAATTTAAGCAGCTAATGAATGGCTATATTAAAAGAAGCAGATCTGTTCTATTTTGGTTTGGATATGTAAGTTGCAAACTAATATTAGGGGCAAGAGTTTATATCGGTGCTCGGGCCACTAGATCTATGTTCCATTATTGATTGGCATGGGTAAACCTGATGGGATAGATATAGGAACCACTGGAGAAAGGTGATCCCACCAGTAACTTGGTACCATGCCATGTAGCACTGTAGGAAGTAAGCACCCACCCCTCTCGTAGAAAAATGAAATATCCTAGGAAATATTAAAAGGCAGAATATTTCTCCTAAAAGAGAAATAGAAATCTTAAGACAGAAACTCAGTCCCACCTCCCTACCCCCAGCAGATACTTTGGTTATTTGCAAGACAAAAGACTGAGCTAACTTTGTCTACAACATAAAAGACTTTCACCTTCAGTACATATTGGGATTACCCAACTCACCACATGGCACCAACAAAGCTCAAAAGCTTCAACCAAATTTGAATCATGAAAACCTGACAGACCTAGACCACGTGGGAGCCTACAACCAATCAGGATACTTGTCCTTGCACAGAAACAGGAAGCAAGGTCATAGCCCAAGAGAGGGTATAATCTATCCCCCTCTCTCACTTTTGTGCCTTTTTGCCCAGGACCTCAAACCATGTGGACCTGTTCAGTAATAAACCATCTTTCCAAATAGCCTCCATGTTTCCAGTGTCTTTATCCCCACATGGAACTGAACCCAGATGGACATTTCTTCCAACAGCACTTCAAAGGTGTTGCATGCATCCGAATCTGGACATGCTGCTGCCTTCTGGTCCATCTGAAGCTTTCAAATGCTCCTTAAATTCAGGCTCACATAGCACACAATGCAATAGTCCAATCAAGAGCCAACTAAGCAGTGGTTCTATGTACAAGTGCCACTGGCACACAAAATGTATTTGTGAAAGGCTTTTCTGGTCACATCTGCTACCTGGTCCTGGAGACAACACTTAAGACAACCGCTATAAGTTGAAAAGAGCTAAGATTTTTGTTTGTTTGTTTGCATCTGTTTGGTATCACTTAATAAACTGACTGGGTCAGTGCACATTGAAGCTATGTGCATATCCAGAGTCTGCATTTGTGCCTAGATTACATTTATGGCACTGAGCACTGACACACACTTGTTCAACAAATGTGTTCAACTTTCCCAAGGTTACTGTGGTCATTCTTCAGTTTAGCAAAAGAGAAAATGTAAAGGCTATCTGGTTCTTTCCGTGAAAAAAAATGTCCAAATGATATTACCAACATGCACTCACCTCGCTTGAGATAAGAGACTCCATTTTTCAGAGGAATACATAGTGCAAATGTTATTTGAAAGCACTGAAACATAACCCACAATGGAAGTAGAAAAGTACTGTAGAGACACAGAAACTCTAACAATTTCATAGCAACGTCAGTAAAGGAGTTGTTTCAATAAAGTGTTTACTACATTTCCATTAGAACCAATAATTCTTAGTCTTGAATGAACAAACCAATAAACAGTGAGACTGTCTTAAAAGCTTTTTTTATTTTTTTTGCTTTGCCTTAATCATCTGAGTTGCCAAAGACATCTATTTGTCTGCTGTTAACATTAGTGAATTCTTCTTCTAACTAGATTTTACAAAAAGACCTTTGCAGGCCATAGCTGGGCTTTAAAAGGAACTATTGTAGAGAATGACCTAAATTGAGACAGACCTTGGCAACAATCCAAATATTTCAATTTTTACATAATGCATACCTCTTTTTGGTCGTAGGAAAACGAGCCTTTTTCTCTCTAGCTTCCTTCAATTTATTTGCATCGAACAGACCTTCATAAATTATGAAAAGAGTAATTATTAAATTGTGTGTGTGTGTGCAGAAATGATCCAATCCTTTTTAGGATAGTAATTCAAAGCTGTAAAATGGTTCATTCCATTCAGTGTTATGCTTCAGGTTATCCAGCTGATTGATATTTGGTTCCAGATTTGGAAAAAGCAGAGTTCCACTATCACATATTGTAGTTTAGATAAAATGCATAAGAGTGCATTTTACTTTTCTTTTTTGCTTTACAACAGAATGAAACAAAATTTGGGAAAGGCTATAACTTTCTGAGAGACAATCATGTCAAATTTTACAGCATTTTACAGCCAAATCATAAGAAAAGGAAGAAGAAGGTTATACATGAATACATCAAGAGATTAAAGAAGACCTTAATGTCCAAATTCAGTGGAGTAAATACTATCAAGGCAATTAACACCTGGACAATTCCAGTCATTAGATACAAAATTAGAATAGTGACCCAGACACAAGCCGTACTAAAAGCACTGAATAGGATGGTTTAAAAAAAAAAGAATCATGCCTTTCATCCATGAAGTGACATTGACAAACTCTACTTATCAAGAATCATAGATCGGCATGGAATGTTGCAAGTACACCAGACAGTTGAAGAAGAAATATAGCATTAGAAAATTATCTGAAGGACAGTGAAGAAGAAACACTGGAGTAGTATAGCATAAAGGCTTACTGAATACTGGAGAGTCCAATCTGGCCTATAAGAAAGAATTAATCAAGAATAAAAAAGAGACATGACAAGGCAAAGTATTTCATAGCCAATACATTTAAAAAAAATAGCAGGCAAAGCTGAAAATAGCAAGACCTATAGTAGTGGTGGAGAACCTATGGGACACATGCCAGAGGTGGCACTCAGAGCTTTCTCTGTGGGCACGCACATGGTCACCCCAGCTCAACTCCACCATGTTTCTTCGTGGCACTTCTCACCATCATTTTTCAGGGAAACAGAAGTTTCCCTGCAAACGACAAAACAGAAGCTCATAAAAGAAAAAGATCATACTTCTCACAGAGCTGCCAATGTTGTGATACCCACCTCCCACTGGCCAGCTGGTCTTCCAGTTTCTAGTGCACATGCACCTTGCAATTTGGGCACTCAGTCTCTAAAAGGTTCACCATCACTGATTTATAGCAATTCTAAGAGCAGGAAACTCAAGAAAGTGACAGAAGGGCTAATTCTGGCTGCACAAGACCAAACCTTGAGAACAAATGCATACAAAATCAGAATTGAGAAGGCAGCAACAGAAAGCAAATGGCATCTCCGCAAAGAAACTGAAGAAACAGTGGACTATTAATTAGCTGCTTCGTAAAGATCACATAAACAGATTATGAACAATGCTGTAATAAAGTAGCAACAATGGTGTACTAGAAGATCTGCAAGACGTACCATTTGCCTGCAGGCAAGAACTGGTGAGACCGCAACATAGACAAAGTAATAGAAAATGAAGAGGCTAAATTGCTCTGGAATGTTAGAATTTAAATAGGCATAAGCCACATAACATCCCAGACTTAACAATTATTGATTGTTAGTGATGATGGCAGTAGCTGGAGGCAGCAGAAGAGAAGAGAAAAGAACTAGAGAAAAACCCAAAATACAAAGACCTGCAAATAGAAGTAGAACACCTGTGGCAAAAGAAAATATAGTTCTAATAGCAATAGGCACCTTGAGTATCAACCCATAACATCTGGAGTACTTCTAGAGCATCACTGGCATTGACAAAATCATCAAATCAGCCTATCTCAGGTCTTTGGAAAGGACTCACTTCTGGCTGATTGTGCAACCAATCATAATACTCTGGATTTATAACTTGGAAGAAGAATCTGATGTTCTTTCTTGAACATAATAGAACTGATAGTTTAAAATTGAGTAGAGATATAAAGAATTAGCCAACTGTTTTGGGTTTTTCTACACAGTATACATTATCAATCACTATGCCAAAGCAACTAGTTAATGTGGCTCACAAAATATCACTGTACTCAGGATGAGATTAAGTAAAGAGAATGTTAAAATTAAAGTAGAGTAAATTTTCTCTTTTTCCATGATCTCTGTTCTACAAAAACACTTTGGTGAAGTGACCAATGATGTTATTTAATCACAAGAGTCACTCCAAATTTAACAGATCTCTCAGTTCACTCTTTTCTCCATCTTCTTTTCTTACCATGAAAACTTTACTTAAATTATTGCATGCTTTTTTTTATTTAGCAGCTGCCCCACTGTTGTTTGCAATGTAATGAACTTCTTCCCTTCCCACACAATTAAAAAAAAGGAATATAAATGTCAGAATTAAAACCAAGTTTGGATATGTGTGTTTTACTCAGATAAATGAACATTTGTTCTGAATGATCCTCTCCTTAGATTTCAGTCTAAACTGATATACTATACAAGATGGATGATCAATTTATTCCATCTCAGTTTGTATTTAAATACATTGCAAGGATTAAGTGTATAGAAGAATTAAAACATACTCATTTTGAACACTATTCAATATTTTTGAAAAATGCACAAAATACTTTGAAAAAAGTGCACACATAAATGTGTATATGAAAGCAAGGCATGCTAGAATTCTACCATAAAAGAAATAATTGTTTAAAATGTGTGTAAGCTAAGAAAAGTATAGACAAAAATATTTATATCAATAACATTTTTCAGAAAGATGGATTATTTCGGCCAAATTCACAAATAGATGAGGAAATTGTATGAAAGAAAACCTTTGGTTGCTATGAGAAATTAATAAATCTGAAATTAATATTCAACCATAACCAGCTATTTCTCATTCTTAATATATCCCATCTTGTCCTTATACTCTATTTAATATATTTCCACCCATGATAAAGAAAATCACAAGAAAATGCTAGGTTGCCCACAAATGATAAGACCTCACTCCCAGACAAACCCATGGTTCCAACTCTTATCCATGAATAGAGGTGATTAAAGACCTATGGCAAGATAATTTTCATTCCTTAGTCTTTATAGTTAGGTAAATTTTGTAAAAAAATTAATAAGGGACATCTGTACTTAATGGCCTAACAGAAGTAGCTTTATATCATGAAGTAAGGGAATGACCTAGATAGATTTTAGATGCATTGTATTAACTTTAGCCAGCAGTTATATGAGAAGAAACTCAAGGATATAAGTAAGTTAGATTTTCTCTCTCTTCTCTGGATGCAGAAGAGACAAGAAGATGATTAGGGGACTGGAAGATAAAACATATGAAGAATGGTTGCAGAAACTGGGAATGTAATGTAAAAAAGGATTAGAGGGTTATAATAGCAATCTTCCAATATCTGAGATGATGCCACAAAGAATAGTGAGGGGAAGAAGATCAATCTATTCTCCAAAGCACTTGAAGGCCAGACAAGAAGCAATGGATGGAAACTAAATAAGGAGAGAACCAACCTAGAACTAAGGGGAAAAAAATCCTGACAGTTAGAAAAATTAATCAGTGGAATGGCTTGCCTTCAAAAGTTGTAGATACTCCAACACTGGAGGTTTTTAAGAAGAGATTGGACAACAATTTGTCTAAAATGGTGGAGTTTTCTTCCTGAGAAGAGTATTGGACTAGAAGACCTCCAAGGTCCTTTCCAACTCTTGTTATTCTGTTACCAGGACCTGTCAGATGCAAGTAACTAGGAACATTCACTGGGTTCTAATTAGAGTTTGTTATTGCTACCTATACACAAGAATCTAGTCAGCTAATAGTAAAAGCTAAATTGTTGCTAGATGAGGATCAATGGAATTCAAGGGGAATCACTTGTGTCAATGCAATGACTCCAAATTGATGACAAGTTTAACCCCACCTTCTAGGCCTGTTGTTCTACACACGATCAGGGATCATAGTCATTTATATTAGCTGCTGTAATGGCTAATAACTGGGCTCCATCCCCTATGATGGCAGGAACTACATATGTACATAACTGTACATATAATTCATACAGCTTGAAAAATATTACTATGCTCAAAATAGCGTATAAATTAGCAATTTCCTATGCTAAAACCATTCATGTAAGCACTAAATAACCCATTTGACTGCTCAAATCTAATTTCATTTTGCTGTTCTAAAAAGGGCCAATCTGTACTGTACTGGCATGATTCTTCTTTTTCTTTGAGGACAGAATAGGTAAACAATTTTGATTTAAATGCCTGTCAACTGGTGTGCAATCTTTGGGTAAACAGGCAATCTGTTCTATTCATATGCAACTGAATAGGCAAAATTTCACTTCCTCCTTTAAACAAAGGTGGACATTGTGGGAATCAGATGATTCTTGAATATAAATATGCAAATTTTGCTACAGAAGCAGTAATATATTCTACAATTAATACATAGCCACTCTGAGTTAAGGAAAATGAAGAAAATGTGAAAACTTTACTGGAATTCTGTGTTTTCTGTATTTTTGTAAGATTCCTTTTTGCAGTAATTAGGCCTCATGACAGGAGTTAACATTATCAAAAATGACTATATGGAATATATGGTCCAGATCTGGTGATCCCACCTATTCACTGCCCCTCCACAGATTTCTCCTTTATTTTATCACTTGAGGCAACATCTGCAAACAGAAGTCAAAAACTGGTCTAACTAGAAAAAGCTGCTGCTATCTGCCATTTTAATTTGTTTATACTGTCTTTGCAGCTCATAAAAGTAGAAGGGGGGAGAAAATAAATAGGGTATCAAAATGCTAAGTCTCCAGACCGAAGAGTTCAATACCATGGAGGGGAACAAATTGCATAAAAATAGGAAATGCCACTTATCTTTTTAGACAAAAATATTTTTAATTGTATTTTTACTGCAACATGGACATCACATGATTCTTTAAATGAACACATTTTGCATAATGGAGGGATAATGAATATAAAATAAACAGATCTGTTTATTATGTAGCAATATTGAAATAAAAAGAAAGAAAAATGGGGGCAGGTCTGTATCTATCTATCTATCTATATACGCAGGTCTAGGTTTATTCGGGTCTTTTCCCTTGTAAGTTTGAGAATCTCTTCACAACGTTTCGGCGAGATCCCACTCGCTAATATTATATATCACTGTTTGGAAACTGATCAGATAACTATCCCTGATCAAAGGTCAAGCTACTTAATAATCAGAAATACCACAGGACTTCCATGTTTTTGGGAAAATCAACAGGATCACAATAATTATCTTCCAAAGAGATCTTGAATTGGAGCAATCAAAATATTTTTAATTCACCACACTAATTTTGAAGAGGAGCAAGATAATTATTTTTCTCCAGGAAATATGTCTAGAACTGCAAAGTCATCCATTTTGTTCTCTCTCAGATTTTTCCAATTTTAAATCACTTCCTCCTTTTCCTCCAGCTGCTTGAGAAGCTATGTTTCTAATATTGGTCTGAATATTCTCGCTCATTTTTTCCAGCTAGCTGGCCTGGCCTGACGCCTCCGGGGTATTTTAACTTGGGGTTTTAACTTGGGGTTTTAA
>JAEANM010016349.1:0-13303 GCA_017656035.1 Myanophis thanlyinensis
AGCCAGCTTTGCTGGCTGAGGGATTCTGGGAGTTGAAGTCCACAAGTCACAAAATTGCCAAGTTTGGAGACCCCTGGTTTACAGCATAACTGTTGACTATAAAAGTTGTGTATCAAAAGCTTTTTATCTTACAAGTGTAAATTTTCCTTTATTTCAGTTTATTAACTTCAAATTTCAGAGTTTTCATTATGCTCAATTCATTTAATTTCAATTTGTTGTCCACACTAAACATGAGTTTGTAAAAACCAAAAAGCTTACTCCTTGTTTGCAAGAAGTCAAAGTAAAATCCATTTAAAAAAAAAACAATAATAAGGGATACTACCTGATGTCTTCTTCATTCTCTGGAAAGCTCCAAAAGGCAATGCGAAGCTGCAGTTGCTCAGGCACAGGTGGGTAGACTTTTTCCACTACTTCAAATGGAATGTGAAATGCCACCTGCTTTGCTGACAGTTCCACCAATGGGATTACCGACCCATCTAAAGGAATGAGCAGTTATTGGGCAAGTTATCTGAATTCTGCAGAATTTTATCACTAAGAACTAAGGCAAAAGAAAAAAAAACTTCCTGGCTTTTCTAAGTACAAAATAACTTTTTACTATTTTCCAAGAAACTATAAGAAGCAATCCTAGTGTTCATAAAGATTAAGATGTCAAGATTTCAAGTACTGAATGGTCCCCTTTGTCTCCAATAAACAACTTGCTACAAACCAATACTATAATAGCATAAAATCACTGATTTTGAACATCATCTATGGGGCATAAAAACAACAAAATGTCTAACACAGAGTCACAAAACATTTTAATCTGTTTACTCAACCTCCTACCAAATTGAAGGTAAATCAAGTAAGCAACATAAGACATTAATCGATCATACTGTCAATTACACCCCAACTGTGAAACTGAACAAATTACCAAAGGTAGTAGTAATTTTTCTTTTCAGTTAGTATTTACTAATCAGTCTTGAATACTGAGAAAGACATTTTATGTAAGAATGTAATGCTTGTCTTCTTTCAAAAGATCCAGATAATATTCTGTTGCTGTAATATAAATAAAGCTAAACTCAATCTAATTAAGAGAGCAGATGCAAGGCTCTTAAGAGAAAATATGTTGTGCTTCGAAAAATCTAAATATTATTTCTAAGTACAGACAACTAATTTAATTGCTGGGCTAAATTTTAATTTATTTAGTCTTTAGGTGTACTAAAAGTTTTATCCTATCTAATTTTTACTTTTCGTACATATAGAACATTCTGTATAAATTTAGCCTTTCAACTGACTTTATTAATTTCTTGGGAGCTGATGAATTACTTAAAAGCCATTTCTCAGAAATTACTAAATTATAGTGGATCAACATAATCTAAAGCATAAACCAATGCATTTTTGCAAATCAAATTTCACCAATTGTATCTTTCAGTATTTGGTTTTATTTATTTGCTTTATAGAAATGGTTTCATCTCTCCTTCCAGTTTTGCATTTTATTCTCTGGAAAGAATAGGAATCCTACCATTCTCAGACCCAGATTAAGAGAATGACAGGTGATGTAACCCTGTAAAAGACTGGCAGTGATAGTAGTACTTGTCAAGTAGGTACACCAGGGCAGAACATAGGGCTAGGGCAGGGGTGGGCAATTATGGCTCCTTCATGACTCGTGGACTTCAACTCCCAGAATTCCTGAGCCAACCAAGCTGGGAGTTGAAGTCCACGAGTCATGAGGGAGCCATAATTGCCCACTCCTGGGCTAGGGTATAGGGAAGGTAGTTTGAAAGCTGTGTTGCTTCAAGGGGCATAAATAGGAACAAGTGAAACAAGTCATCCAAATTGTTTTTTCCTTATTGTTGGCAGACTCTCCTTTTTTTAGCAGAGATAATAAACACACTGAAATACATAGCTAATTTTATTTTTAGCTTTCAGGTTCAACAGGCTACTGTAGTTAGTTGGGCCTGTAGAAGGACAGTTGTGTTTATCTATGGTGCAAACAAATAAAAAAAAGTCTGATAACCCCATTACTAACATTAATTTAAAACCTCTCACAAGCTGCAGCTCACTTTATTAAGCACATTAAGCAGCTAAACTGATGTGGGATTTAAACTGGGGTGAGGCAGAGGGGAAGGAATGAGGATCAGATTACTGGTATCTTATCAATTATAAAATGTGTTTTTAAAAAACCAACAATCTCAGCAGCTCCTATGGAAAGGAACAAGTTGTCACACTACAGGAAGGATGAGCAGTCAATCCTGGGCAATTCTGAAAAGATCTACCACGTCCAAAAGAAAGGGGCAGTCAGTATATGTGGTTTTTCAAATCACATTTAATTGCTTTCCTGTTATCAGTGGCCTACAAAAAGATTTAGACAACATGGATAACTATAAACTAATCAAGACACACAGCAGTGGTTTGGAGATATACTGTAGCCACAATCTCTGTTACACATGCCTCACTTATCAAGGAACCACACACGAAAATGCTGTTTGCCAAGAGCCAAACAAAAACAACTCCTACTAAACTACATTTTCAGTGGAAAGAGAAATAGGAGCTTGCTACAATAGAACATTCAGGCTCCAAGCAAAGAAATGAAATGGAAAACCAAGATATTCTATATAAAGCAGAGGATAAATCTAGCCACTTAAAGCCCCTACAGTAATTACATGAACACCCTGGAAAAAGCAGAATATGCAGAGATGTTTGAAGCAATCCTCAGGGACAACACAGAGGATTTATGAAGAGTAAAAAAAAGGAGCACAGCCTGTCCAAGATGTGAGGAAAGTCAGAACACAATTACTATACCTTAATATAGCTCTGAACACCAGAGTTGTCAAAAGGAAATTACTATTTTATCAGGAAATGTGTAAAATAAGACTACAGGCCCAATGATAAATTTCATACTAGATTTAGAATTTGTATTACATCTTATGTCTTAGAATGTATATACTTCTGTCATTTGTCAATTCTGAATACATTTCTTTAGTCTTTCCATCCCCAAAAAAGTAATGTATGAATATCAATTTTTGGATTCCACACTTCCATTTTTGGCCTATCTATGTGCAAAGTTTTTAAACTGCAGATATTACAAATAAAGATTCTTGGATAGGTAGGGAATATGCCATCCAAGAAAATGCTTTGGTTGAATAGGCCATTACTGCCTTACAATAAATCCATAGCATTGTCCATTATATTCATTGGAGTGTCCTTGAAAACATTGTAAAAAGAGCATAAATAGAATAATCAATAAAAATTATATAAATCTAACCTATCACTTTGATAAATTTTCTATAATTACCTATTGTTCATATAAGTCTGTTTCTTCTCAGTTTTCAATTTCCCTACTAGAATGAATGGGTAATGAATGAATATAAATTGGGGGGGGGGGGGGAAGAGAGTGAAATGTTTTGAGGTGGGTCAGACAGGGAAAGCAAATGAGAATCACACTGTAAAATAAATACATGAAATGATGAACTGGTGGAGAGAAGAAAAAGTTGTATTTGAGCATATCTCTTGAAATTCTCAAAAAGTGAAGTTTAAAGAAAAAAAGTAATATATGAAGCAATGTGTTGACATAGGATATGGAGATACAGCAAGTGGTGTAAACTAATTTTAGTTGAACTTCCTTTGTCCCTTATTTGTATCTTCAGCTTCTTTGTTTTTTACACACTGTATAATGTTGCTTACCCTGAAAGGAAACAAGATGGGTATTTTACAAGGTTTCACAACCTTTAGTGATGCCTTTGCAAACACCAATTCATTATTCTTGCACTTATTTTAAAGGTGTTTGCCCTCTCAGCAATAACTACCAGTGCTTTCTTTTCTCTTTGAAATATTAGCCTTATCCTCATCATTATCCTCCCATTTCATTACTTGCAAGCTCTTCTTTTTTCTGTGGGGTAAATAAGATTTTTTAGCAATGTACAGAGCTATCTTTCAAAATGAGCACAATTCCATGCACCACTGCTTTTTGCAGAGTTTTAAATCCTGCGAAGAAAAAATCTCCATATAGTATCAAATCAATAAATGTTAAATGGTAGACAATATTAATATCAAAACTTTACTCAGCAAATATGCTCCATCTAATAACTTTACCCATCAAAAACCATCGACTCAATGGAGCAAGTTTCTTTCAACTAAAGATGTAATACCCCCAATATGAATGCTTTTATTTGAAAGCAAAATAAGATTTATTGAATTATTCAAATACCATTTCACTCAGTCCCAACATACCGTTTTGTTTTCCTAACATGTCAGGCTGGGCTACTTGTACTTCTGGGGCACTAGGGCTGCTATCACAGAAAGCAGTTCAGCACAATGCTTAAAATATACTTGTAATATATGGCAGCACCTTCAGCTGCTCTGTTATTTCTAGCATTATTTCTTAGAGATATTTCTGCTTTTAACATTTCTGAAATTATAATGGAGACACTTGCTTGGAAAAAGGAAAACATTTTAAAGTGTCATGATGTATCAATAATACAGATTTCATTAACTGGCAATTGATTGATCTGAGTTATGTGCCAATAACGGCCAGCAAATAGAAAATACCTTTTCACCTTTATGGAGATTCTTAGTCATCCAGGTCAAAGTTGTCCCAAAAGTGCTTTTCAAAAGACAATTGGACTTCTTGTTTTTTCTTTGAAGATCCTTCACTTCTCATTCAAGAAGCTGAAGAAGCTTATTGGATAAAAAGCAAAGACTTCAAGGAAAAAACAAAGGAAGTTCAGTTGCCTTTTGAAAGGCACTTTTGGGACTTTTAAGATCATGTCAAAAAGCAGCTAAATTGTGTCGGACATTGTAGTCATTAGGTATTTAACAAAATAGTTTTGGGAAATTAAGCTATCATTGCTATGGTCACCACCTTGTCATTAAGGGAATTCCATCTATATTTTTATTTATGTATTTATTCCATGTATATATCACTCATCTCACCTGGAGGCAACTATATTTGCCATTCCCTATATAAATCTTTGAAAATCATTTTTGGAAGGTAAATATTTCTCTACAATATTGCTATTTTTTGTTGCAATTCGCAAGTGAGTATTTTAGAATCAAGATATACTATAAATATGCATTCCTAATAAGGCTTTCAACTACTTCAGTCCACTTAACATACAAAGAGCTTTATTATTTGGTGCAAAGCTAAGGGCTCATTGAGTCTTTATACTAAACTAAAAAAGATCATAGAAATAATATAGACAAAGTTCCACTGAGAGCAAATTTTATCATTGGAGCAATTTAATTGTGCTTTCTTTTGGAGGGGGGCCAGAGTAAAATAACACAACAAATCTGAGACAGATAAAAGAATAGAGTAATAGTGGCATACAAAACTTCTTTGCTCCTACTACTATTTATATCCAAATGCAAATTTATGATTCTATATATAAGCCAGTAACTACTTGATTTAAAATCAAACAATTGATTTCATTAGCCAGTCATCTATTAATTCATAGAAAATCGTAATAAAAAGATTTAATACAATTTAAAGTTATTCAAGTCTGTTAATTTAAGAAATCAGTCCCAACATTTCCCATGTGCCACTTATTTTCAAATGCCTCCTATGGTATCTCAAGCCTTCAATTAATATTGTACTTACAATGGTACTTATGCTCCCTGTTTACAGACACAGAAGACCACTGTCAAGTCAGCACCTTTACATTAAATGGTTAATTTGTGCCTAGCACAAATTGCTATCAAGTTAACAAACAAAATTACTATTTTAGTCCTCAGGGAAAAACATGAAAGAAAAGCCATTGTAAGAACTTTAAAACTTCAAAAGAAAAAAAAATGTGAATTTCTACCTGACAGCTTTGGAGAAATTCTTATTTTCTGTTAAATTTATTTTTAGTATGCAATCAATGTCAGTATAAACATTTTGACAATTTTTTTGAATCTTCATGCAATCAATTTAACTATATTTCCAAACTTTTGTTTTTACCCTCTTACTTAGCAAGGGAGTTTAAAAATACACAATATTCTGCAGGATCTGTGATGATTTCCAGAATTTCAGATTTTGTTTGTTTTCACAGATAATACATATGTTCAGTCATGTTGCTTTCCCTTTACAGTTCAGCTCACAATACCCTAAACCTTATTTCATTTCCTTTTTGGCTACAGTAAAAATATTTTCTCTTAAACATTCCTAAAATGTTTATATTATACTGTATATACAAACATTGACATTTTAGGATTGATAGTGTAAGAATATTTTGAAACAAATAATTAGAAAAGTCAGCATTTGATGTATTGGGGTTTTTTTCATACTAAATATCTATACTCCAAAGAATCATCAAAACCTGATAAAAATACATTTAGAACCAACACAAATTAAACCTTATCCTTTAAATCTTTGAAAAAAATTACACACTTCTACATTTTATCATAAAAAGCCATTATTTAAAAACAATCTAATGTTAAAACATTAAATGTAACTTAAGAATTAAAAATTAACAGTTTAAAAAATTAGGCAAGCAGTTATATATTGAAGTGGGAGGGATTTCCAATACCAGAGTATTCTGGGTCAACTGAAAACAATAACTATGATTACTTTTTAATTTTCTCTCATTAAATATTGCAATTTAGCTGTACCCTCTTGAAGAACACTGATGCTATCCTGGCTTTTCTCAAAACTGACTTTTATCCTATATTTTGTTTGTGTTTTTCATTCCAACACATGTTCAAATCATGCAATTAAGCAACTATAAAACTATTTCCTTTTGAGTAAAAATAAGTTTGTGAATTGGAATGGATTATTAAACTACAATGGAATATTTTATTTAAAAACCATCTTAATTCTCCAGTCTTAAATTCATTTCATATTGGCACCCCCTATAAAAAATGCATGTTTAATAATCTGGACATATTCACAATCTTCTTTAATGTTTTTAAGAGTAACAGCATCTGCTGCAGAGTAACTTTAAGAGGATATAGTCTTACATGATTTAAGGATTAAATCATACAGCTGTAAATCTCATACAGCTGATCTTTCATTTTACTCAGCTATTGGTCAAAAATATTGGCAGTTTCACTTGCCACTAACAAAATGTTTATATAAGTTATCTACCTGTGAGTGTATATATAAACATACAAATACACACACCTATAAACATACTTGTAATACTGTAAAATTTCCTGTAATTTCTACCACTTTTCTTTGGTGTAAATGATCTAAAAGTACCAAGCTAAAAACAGGGAGGTTGTAGTTCCAATCTTAGTTTAGGTAGGAAGCTCTGTGGGTGATTTTGGGTCAACTTGTCTCTCTCAGCCCTAGGAAAACACACAAACCTTGGAGTATGTTGCCTAGAAAATTGCAGGAACTTGGTTCAAGCAGTTGCCAGAAGTCAAGACTGACTTGAAGACACAAAATTATTGTGCATTTCAGAGAGCAAAGGCAGGTTATGACTATGTTGCATGAGATTGCATGTTTGCTAATCTAAAATAAAATTTTGAATACAAAAGTAATGTGAATATTTTCCCAAACTCTGTTATCCAAAAGAAATACTTCACAGTTGTGTTCACAGATCAAAGGGCATACAAATTCTTATAGTGTACAGATGCATTTCTCTTTCAACTTGAGTGCTTCTACTATTGATAACACACTTATATTTAGAGCACCTACAGATGCATTTAATTTCAACAGAAGAACAGCTGGCTATAAAATAAAGCCAAGGTTAATCCCATCTCATGTCAAAAACACATCCATGTATTTTTCTCGGCAACAATACAAAAATAGTTTGTTATTTCCTTCTTCCAGGATGTTTCTTCAACTTTCCAATACTACAACAATAGTATTCCTGGAGGGCCAACCCTGCTCAGCTTCTGAACCCAGATAAACTGTATAGTATAGTAAGTTGCTATTAAGATGAACAGATCTTAATTAACACTGGATCAATCATGTGGTACTATTAAGTTGCAACATCCCAAGGACATTTTTTTCACCTTTAGGTACTGATAAATGGTTCAACTACTTCATATCTGGATATATTACATCATGTTTATGTTCCTCCTCTGTAATAATTTGAACCAGGCAATATAACCTATTAGTTAAACCCCTGAGGGAAAACTAAGCCAAACCAAGGAATCCAGAACTTTCTTTAAGGAAGTTTTAAAGGGTAAATATGCTAGTCTGGGCAGTAAAATGCTACAAACCCCAGCAGCCCACTGAGCTTAGGAGCACACACTTGCACAACCCATTTCTTGCTAGGCAGTCACATTCCTCAACTTAAGTTCGATTATACTTATAGCAACTTATTTTTCCCCCCTTCCGACCATCCTGCTAGATAGGGTTAGCGGGAGCTCTGGGCGCCCTCTTTCCGCCGCTCCGGCCAGCCCAGCCCGCGCTAAGCGTCCTCTTCACCTTTCATTTTGACAGTGGGCGAGTTGGGTCCGGCTGACTGTTTCCGCCATCCTCTCCAGTTCTGGCACAGGCTCTCCGCCTCAGAAATGAAGGAGCAAAGCGAGTCTTCCTCAAATCGGTCCGAGTCTTCGAAGGAAAACCTTTCCCCGTCTTCCCACTCGGCAAACATGAGTTCCATCACATCCAAAAAAGCAGGCGGAGGAAAAAGACGGGCCGCGCGGCTTCCCCGGGAGAAGCAGCGAGGCGGCTCCAGGACAACCTGTATCGTCGCTGCTTCCACCCCGGGCGCTCCCCCGCCTCCAGCAGAGACAGAAGCCGCACAGAAAGCCCGACGGCGGGCAGTCGCGCCCCCGACGCAGGCAGGCAGGCAGGCAGGCAGGCGAAAAGCACCGGGCGCCCTTCAACTCGCGGGAAGCAGAGACCTACCACGAACCGGCACCGAGACCGCCAGAACGGAGAGACGCGCCTGAAGGAGCCCCGGGGAAAGTGCCCAGGTGCGGGGGGGAGCTCCCGGCGCCCCTCTCGAAGGCCATTGTTCGCCCAGAAAGCCTAGAGGCCCATTCCGCGCCCGGCCCTCTGTCGCCTTCGCCGCCGCCCCGAAGACAAGCGAAGAGCCCCGGGGAGTTCGCTCCAGTTCGGTTCCCGGCCGCCCGGACCCGCCTCTCCGCGTCTTCCAAGGAAAACTCTCTGGGGAACTTGGCGCCAAGTCTCCGGCGGCAGCGGCAGCGGCAGCTTTGGCCCTCCCGGAAGGAAAGAGCCCAGCGGAGAAAGAGTCACGCATTCACACTGACACGCGTGCACACGCACTTGAGGGAGGAGGGGGCAGCCGCACGGCCGGGCCGCGCGGTGGAACAAGCGAGGGAAACCGAGAGGAAGGGAGGGCGGTGGCGGCGGCGGCGGTTCCTAGGCGGGCTCCAGGTCAGCCGCGACTCTCCCCTGCGGAGGACCAGGCAAAAGCGGCACCGGGAGCTTAGCTGCTAAGGCGACGGAGCGACTCTCAGGGGTACCCAGGGCCAGCGGCTCCCCGGGCGCAGAGGAGGAGGAGAACGGGGAGGGGGCGGCACCGTTCCTGCCGCCTCCCCGGAAAGGGCTCGGCTTGAAGTAGCGCAACCTCCGCACCGCGACCTCCGCTTGGCTGTCGCGGCCAATACTGCTGCCGCCGCGCAAGCACTAAAATGGCCCCCCGCGCTGGAGCGAGCGAGCGAGCGCCACTCTCTCTCTCCCTCCCTCCCTCCCCCTCCCCACTTAACCCGCCCCCTCCAGCTGACGCTCGCTTCCGTCGCGCAGCTTCCGGCTTCCGTCAGAACAGCCCCCGAGCTTGTTTCAGACCAACCTAGAGATACAGCGAAAAGAGAAATTTAGAGATGCCGTCAAGATTTGTTTTCAGGCCCGACTGAAGCGTCTACTTCTGGGTTTCTTGATCATGAAAAGAGAGTGTTGCTGAGAGAAACAAACAAAGGGGAGAAATCACTTTGCTCTTTTTTAAGGCTGCACAGCTGCTGCCGTGTCTGCCCTTCCCTTTTGCCAAAGTAGTAATAGCAGTAGGTGCTCTTCGTAACTTTTCCTAATTTCCTGAAGAATTTTAAAGCTTTTTAACAATGCTGTCCCCCAAGTGGAGAAGGTGACCAAGAGGAATGGCCCAGTTGTCTGTCTGACATTCGAGCCGCGGCTGCAAACTGGATCCTGCCAAGGGATGAAGCT
The DNA here is from genome assembly GCA_017656035.1 of Myanophis thanlyinensis. Lineage (NCBI taxonomy): Eukaryota > Metazoa > Chordata > Lepidosauria > Squamata > Homalopsidae > Myanophis > Myanophis thanlyinensis. The sequence continues at coordinate 10,037 of JAEANM010016349.1, forward strand.
CCCACCACTTCCGAAGGCAATTTCTGTTCCATTGTTCTCACCGTCAGAAAATCTCTCCTTGCTCAATTTCCCTCCATTATTCCTTGTCTGGCCTTCGGGTGCTTTGGAAAACAGCTTGACCCCCTTCCTCTCTGTGGCAGCCCCTCAAGTATTGGAACACTACTATCATGTCTCCCCTGGTCCTTCTCTTCACTAGACTAGCCAGGCCCAGTTCCTGAAACCATTCATTTTATGCTTTAGTCTCCAATCCCTTAATCATCTTTGTTGCTCTTCTCTGCACCCTTTCTATAGTCTCGGCATCTTTTTTACAGTGTGGTGACCAAAACTGGATGCAGTACTTGTGGTGAGGTCTTACTAAGGGTTTATAGAGTGGTATTAGTACCTCACTTGATCTTGATTGTATCCCTCTGTTAATGCAACTTAGGGTTGAATTGGCTTTTTTGGCTGCTGCTCCTCATATTTAATTGGTTGTCCACTATGACTCCAAGAACCCTCTCGAGCTATTAAGCCTGGTCTCACACAATTTATGTGTGTACTTTTGGTTTTTCTTGCCTAAGTGTAAGACTTTGCTTTTCTCTACATTGAATTTCATTTTGTTAGATTGAGGCCCAGTGTTCAAGTCTGTCAAGATCCATCTGGATCTTGAGCCTATCTTCAAGTCTGTCAAGATCCATCTGGATCTTGAGCCTATCTTCAAGTCTGTCAAGATCCATCTGGATTTTGAGCCTATCTTCAAGTCTGTCAAGATCCATCTGGATCTTGAGCCTATCTTCTAGGGTGTTGGCTATTCCTGCCAGCTTAGCAACAACTGCAGGTTTGGTAAATTCCCCTTCTATTCCCTCATCTAAATTGTTTATGAAGATATAGTCCTGGGCCTAAGACGGAACCTTGTGGTGCCCCGCAGCTTACTTCCCTCCATGCAGACTTAGATCTATTAAGGACTACTCAATGAGTATGGTTTGTCAGCCAGTTATGAATCCATCTGGTGGTGATGCTGTCTTATCCTGTTTTTTCTAGCTTGCCAAGAAGTAGGTTGTGATCTACTTGGTTGAATAACTTGCTGAAGTCTAAGTATATTATGTCCACAGTATTTCGTTGGTCTACTAATTTAGTCACTATGATGAAGAATGAAATAAGATTGGTTTGGCATGATCTATTTCTAACAAAACCATGCTTACTGCTAGTTATTACTTTACTCATTTCTAGATGTTGGAAGATGTTTTTTTATTATCTTTTCCAGTTTCTTCCTGGGTATTGATGTTAAGCTGTTTGGTCTGTAGTTTCCTGGGTCTGTTTTTTTCCTTCCCTTTTTTGAAGATGGGAACCACATTAGCTCTTTTCCAGGCCTCTGTTAGTTCCCCGGTGCTCCAGGGTTTTTGAAAGATGTGGTACAGTGACTCTGAGGTGATCTCTGCCAGCTCCTTTAGAATTCTGGGATGTAATCCATCAGGTCCTGGGGATTTATATTCATCAAGGTCAGACAGGTGTTCTCTTACTATTTTTTTGCTTATTTAACTTTTATTTCCAGTCTGTCTTTTACAGTTACGTTTTTGGTAGGTTGGGCTATAGTTTCTATTTGCGTGAAGATGCAAATAATGAGTTAAGCAGCTCTCCTTTGTTTCTGTTGCCTGTTACTTCCTTGTTCTCTTCTCTCTTTAGTGAACCGACTATTTCCTTGATTTTTTTCTTGTTATTTTTATGTTGGAAGAAACTTTTTTTTATTAACTTTGATTTTTGTTACTAGTTTTTGTTCATTCTGAGCCTTTGCTTTCCTGATTTCATTTTTGCAGATTCTGGCTATCTGCTGATATTCTGCCTTAGTTGTGTGTTCCTCTTTACATTTTTTGTATTTGTCCTTTGTGCAGCCATGTTGGTTTCTTCTTGGATTTCTTATTTTTTTCCTCAGTGGCATTGTGCTGGTCTAGTCTTTTATGATCATATTTTTCAGAGTTTCCCAAGATTCTTGAGTTGTTTTCCCCTTTAGGATTTTCATCCAAGGAATCTTTTCCAAGTTCTCTTTGAGTTTATTAAAATCAGCTCTTTTAAAATCTAAGACTCTGGTATCATTATATTCTATTGCTTGTGTTTGCATTATGTTAAATTCTAGTATGACATGGTCATTCTCACCCAAGGTTCCCACAGTTTCAACTCCCTCTATCACTTTGTCTCTGTTTGTAGAAATTAAGTCCAGTATGGCTGCCCATCTAATTCTCGCCTCTACCTTTTGGAGAACAAAGTTGCTGTGAGGGTTCTACACAGCATCTGCAATTTAATCAAAACTCCAAAGAAACAAAAGTCCTTATCCTTAGAAGCAGATTTTATTGAAGACATTGTATTGGTACGTCTGGAGAAATCCTGAATCTGAAATTCCCGGGCTTTCTCCACCCAAGTAAACTGAAAGTTCATCCCAATAATTATCACATGCCAACTGCTCGCCAATCCAGTCAAGGTGACATCCAAGTTCATCTCCGCATATCGCCCACACCAGGTGCTAGTGAAGTGGCCTCGGTTCTCGTGAGAAATATTCAGAAAGAATGTGAAAAGATAACGGCCTTCAAGTTGTTTCTATCAAAACCCATTTCCCCAACTCCTTGGCCTTTCTTACAATATGTCATGACTAAAAGAACTACCGTACTACTTGCAAAAGCATAGAATAATAAAACCCCAGCATATATTTTCCTTTTAGGCTTGACAGTTGCTAGCTAAATTGGTTAGGAATTTATTTGATTTCTCACTTGGTGCAGAATTAGTCTTCAAATTGATGTCAGAGTAATTTGAAGTCCCCCATTTCTATTGTAGTGTGTTTCCTACATATATTTGTTACTTGGTTAGCAAAAAGGACATCTATTTTTTCTACTTGATTGGGTGATCTATAGTATACACGTATGGCCATGTCATTTTTTTTTTTTATATTGACCTATATGCATTCTAGGAGGTTTTCGTCTTTGGTTTCATGCATTTTTGTAGCAATGTAGTGGTCCTTTACATACAGTGCAACTCCACCTCTCTTTTATGGGTGAGGTTTTATTTTCTGGTCGAGCACACAAGAGGAGCCTGCTCCGCTCGGCGGAGCAGCAGCAAGCCAGGGGCCATTGGTTGCCCTGGAGGTTGGGATTCACTCCGTACGTCACTCGACGTCTGGAGGGAGGGAGAAGCAGAGCCAGGAGACGACTGGGGTCACAAGGCCACACAATCCTACCCCAACCCGGGTCATATTGATGGGTAGCCTTCAGGAGCAATTTGGGTAGATGTGAGTGGAGAGTGCTC
>JAEANM010016350.1:0-13303 GCA_017656035.1 Myanophis thanlyinensis
AATAAAATTTCATTCTTTGGACTTTTGTTCTCTGGGATTTTAATTGCGTTGAGGATGTGGTGTGGAACCCTGACATTCCCCTTATTCTGCACCAGTGGTTGGATTGTAAACATGAATAACTGTCATGTCCAGTTCCAATCCATTTCAATTCATTGATGCCCAAGATGTCAATCTGTAGTCAATTTATTTTATCATTTACTTTTTTCATGTTCATGCTATTTACATGCCATATTTCAACTATATTTGATCTTTGCAACTGGTTTTTATTTTCCTATATGGTAAGGAACATCAGGAATTAGGTATCTAAAAAAGTATAATCTACTGCATCATTAACACCATTAGTACTCTGAAAATCCCCAGCTTTTTCTCAATAGAATATTCTGTACAATTTTACCTTATCTGACATCTTTACAGTAACAATTTCTATCTTATGTATCCATGCGTTTTCCATGGTAAAATACAGGTGTAGTTTACATTGACTTCTTCCACATAGTATGAAAAATGCCTTTTTCCTGGTCATTGGTCATCTACTTCCAGCACCTTTCTATATAATTCCTTTTCAATATACAGGCCTGCTTGTAGGACTCACAGGTGATCCTACTAGGAATGTACAGTCTAGGAATGTACACTCTTGTAATATATTTCCAGCATGTTTAATTCATGCCTCTCAGAAACATTGCCACCTCATTATGTGGCAATATAACAGAACTCAACAAGGATGGATGCATATTATATATTGTATAATCCAAAAATTATGCATTGAGATTATTGGCATAATCTCCATCTAAACCATCTAAAGGTAAATCTGGAAATTACAAAGCCTTGTCCTGCTTCATAACAGCAATGCATCTTTGCTATATTTAATGTACAGATGACCAACCACTTTTTTTTGTCATGCTGAGGAATACAAAATTGTAACTGGATAGTAAAAATATTGACTTTTGTATGAGGATGGTTAAAGGGATTTAAAGATGGAAATGAATGATTTCTTCACACATAGGGTTCCTTTAAGATAAAAACAATAATAAAAATCACACTGCAGAAAATTGGCTGTTTTGCTATATATGATCTGTATCGGTGGAATTCAGTTGTTTTACTACTGGTTCTGTGGGCATGGCTTGATAGGCGTGGCTGGGGGGGGACATGTGACTGGGTGGGCAGTTTCTGTAAGCAGGACAATAAAGATTAGGCTAGAAATAACACCAGAATGTTTTTTCCTACCTTCCTTACAGGATTAGCCCTTTAAAGTGGAAAAACACAAAAGGAGATTTCTTCTAACAACTGGTTGTGTGAACTGCTTAGAAAATTTACTACCAGTTCTAGCAAATAAACTAGAACCTGCTGAATTTCACCTCTAATCTGTATGGTATTTATGGCACTCTGAGAATCATTCTGGGAGTCACAAATAGGTAGAATTGCTGTATGTAATCCATCCTAAAAGGATAGAGGATGAAGTAATATTTCTATGTTTTTTTAACTCTGTCAATGTATGGTCTCATTGTTCCTATAACATGCAAATTGTCCACACTTTGTAATCAACCTACTCCCATCCAAAGAGGGACAAATAAATTGATAGTATATTTTTTGTTTCTACCAGTGTATAATTACAAGTTGTGAGATTGCCAACTAGCAAAAAATATTCTAACATACTGCATTTTGAGTTTTTAGGCATAAACCATTGAGAAAGTTAGGCAAAAAACTTCCCACAGAGACTGAAGGCTCCAGAAGCAGAGGCTCTGCTCTGCGAAGTATTGTAGTTCTAAGGAATTGACCTACAACTGTTCCAGCAAGCTATCCATAACTCAGGATCATCCAAAATTGCATAGAAAGAAAATAGCTCTTTAAGAAAATAATATTCCAGGAACACTAAAAAGCCTGACAGTTGCTTCAGGCCAATCCTTAAACTGCTTAGCTGTAACTAACAACCTTGAACAAAAGCGATCAAATATTAGGCCAGAACTGGCAGTACTCTCTGTATTTCTGTATCTTAACTCACAGGGATGACCAAAACCCTGTTAATATCAAGACAGTCATGGATTTCAATATAGTAAGACTATTATTTCTTGGACTCAGAGTAAGAATTTTGGCTCAACAGTATACAGGGATGGCAGCATATTGGACTTGCCCCTTAGGTAAATAATTTTTAAGATTTCTGCCCCCATACTTTGCCCTCAGAGACTATTATCTTCTTTTCATTGGAACACCCATTCATTTTTTCACTGACTACAGTTCAGACATTTTCCAATGAAAAATAAGATTTAGTCTATTTGTTCAGCAAATTGCAGAGTTACTACTGGGTGATACTTCCTTAGGATCAGCACCACTCATTTTAAAATCCTATGAAACAAAAAGAAATTATTTTGTAACTTTGTCAAACTAATGGTACTTAAGAACATTCTCAACCTTTTCTTGATCCCGATGAAGGAAACAACCTTGATACAGCGTTCTTCTTCAGTCCAAGCTATTGTGAGATACGATTGCTGCACAGAATATCTATACAATACCATTTGCACTGGCAGAAAATGTAATAATATTTATTGTGTTCTTTATATTTTATTTTTATATAAACGGATATGGAACAATTGAACTAACTATAGTGTGGTATCTAGCAATGCTATCCAGGAATTCTGGGAGTCGTAGTCCCAGTAAATCCAAAGAGTACCATTTTAGCAAAGTCATATAATGCTTTCTAAATGCAATGTCAAAGGAAAAGACATTCTGCAGCACTACTAGTATTAGCTTTTTCATTTTGATATTTTGAATTTAGAGACCTAAAGAGATGACATGGCTTTGTTTCTTTCCATTTATTAGTTCTCTTAGTTCAGAAAAGATCATTTGAAACCTGCATCACATGAGGATTGCTCAGTGTATGATTCATACCATGAAAAGCCTTTCTTGTTGCCTAGGCTTTATAAAGTGTAGGCAACTTGTACATACAAAGCAAAATATCCTGCATATAAAATATAAACAGTGAAAGGATACTATAATCATGGACCAGGTCATAAAGTAATTGAAAACAAATAAAAATTTCAACTAATATTGTAAAGATTATATTAAAATTATGCCATATCAATTAGGTAATTACTTTAAATATTAACTTCGTTTGTTATGCTATACATCTTGCACACGTTATATTATACATCTTGCACATTTAGCTATTATTTCTTTGAACATATTTTGCCTTAATATAACTGCTGCTATTGCAGTTAATGAAATTCTTGCAGTAATTTGTTCTGCTAGGCTTCTTAGTAAATGAGCATTTTAAACTAATATCGTTTTGAGTACTGTTTTCTAATATACTATTCTAAAAGCTAGGGTGACCATATTTGATATTCAGAAAAGAGGATGGGGTGGCGGTGGCGGCAGAGGGGGGTGGCGGGGTGGCAGGGGGGTTGGCTTCCCTTTGCCCGGAAATCGACTGCAAATGCAGACTCAGTGCCACAGCCCCTCCCCAGAGCTCTCCGCAGCGTGGCTAGGCTGAGAAGCAAGAAGTTACTTACATCGGGATGGCTGGACCGAGCCGATGACGCAGGGAAGGTGGGACCTCTTGCTGGAGCCGCTTTTTTCCCCATTTGCCCGGATATGACATCTCCACTTTTACATCCAGTCTGGGGCGTCCAGGTAAATTTATAAAACCTGCCCAGACGCCCTGGACTGGACGTAAAAAGAGGACATGTCCAGGCAAAAGAGGACGGTTGGTCACCCTATAAAAGCCGATTTTGTGTAATGGTAAATACACCAGGCTACACACTGGGAGATTTTAAGTTATAGTCCTACCAGCACAAAGCCAACTGGCTGACCCTTAGGGCAGTTATTTTCTCTTGAGTTCTAAGAAAGAGGCAGTGGCAAGCCACTTCTGAAATCTTGTAAAAAAAATACTTGTGCAGGAAGTTGCCAGGAGTCAACACTGACTCACAGACATCTCTCCCCAACCCCAGAAAATTAGTTAACAATCATTATAAATGTAGTACACTTAAAATATCAGAAAATAACCAAAACAATTGTAACAAAACTCTAATACAAAATTGGAATTTTCTGTTAAAAATTGCAATTAGCAATTAAAGGATAAAATCTTAATTTCTGATAACGGAGAATGGTTAGGAAGAGCTTACGTTTCTCTCTTCGTGCAGATCCACTTTCAAATTCTGGGCTTAGATACAAGTTACTTTCCAGTATGATTTCTTTGTTAGTAGATCTGGTTTACTTCTCAAGTATACCAGAACTATATTTCTCTAGGGTGATGTACAAATCCTTGTTTTCATAGACTGTAACACTATAAAAGTAAGCACATTTCTTAGAAATCAATGTGACAAGACAAATAATGTTCTTTCATGTACACAACTCCAAAATATTTTAGCCATGGGTAAAAGCAATGTACATTTGTTGCTGCCAAGCCAAGCTGAACCTCAATATCCCACAGGCTAAAAAGAAAAAAAAAACCAAAACAAGACTGGCTACAGATGAATTGAAATGTGGTTAATTAGGTAAAAAACAAGTCCCTTCAAAACATTCTCCTTCTCATCCTCATCATCTAACTTGCAAAAATGACTTCTTTTCAGATTTCTTGTCTTAATGAACATTTATAGGTCAACCTATTTTGGTATGTACTCTGTACTTCCAGCAAGGGCACGAGACAACAATCCTACTTATAGTTATCAGGAAGTAGAAATGTACGCTTAGGGCTAAGAGGCTGTGGATTTTGACTCAAATCCCATAATTTTGCTAGACATTAGATATACTGCTTTTGTGACAAGTAAAGAGTAGAAGTATAGTGGTGGATTTGATTTCCTGATGCCTTTTTTCCCATCAGAGTGCTACAAATGGAATAGAATCAGAAAGAGTGTAATGGCAAAAAGGCAGGGAAGCACACCATATCCTATATTCTCTTTTGCCAACTGTTAGGATTGGATAAATTGTCCTAGGTACTAGGGTGCTAAAGTAATGAACCCCACAAGGAAACAACCATAATACATTATTAAAGGCAAACTCTGAAAGAACAGTAACAAATCTGAACAAAACATCAAGTATTTTCAATTAAGCAGAGCATATTAAATAATTAAAGTAATTCTCATGTGAATTGCTCATCATGTTGCTTTTTTTAACTATTCCAAAGTAGCTCTGGAATCCTAAAATAATTTGTGCTTTCTTTTATTAATCTATTCCTACAATTAAAAATAAAAAATAAAAATGGGAAAAAAATAAAAGTAGTTCATTTAACATAGATATTATTATTATTCCAATTTTGATTTTTCCTTTGCTGCATTCTATGATTTTAATAATAAATCCTTCACTTTTATTCCAACCGACTAACACATTCAAGTCCAAGTACTTCAGCGTGGAAGCAGATCATACGGCTCTCATTATTATTTAATAGCTAATGTAAAACACATATTCAGCCTAATTCTGCCAACTTCCAGGAGTTCGATCCTGATTGGCTCAAGGTTGATTCAGACTTAAATCCTTCTGAGGTCAGTAAAATGAGGATCCAGATTGTTGGGGGTAATATGCTGATATTGTAAACTACTTTAAAAGGGCTATAAAGCACTGTGAAGTGGTATATAAATCTAAATGCTATTGCTATTGCTATTCTTCCCAAACACATTTTAAGCTTGCACATTTTAAGTTTTCACTGAAAAACTCTTGCAATATTGAATTGTAATTAAACCTTGTTACTTGATTATCACCTCTGCCATAGTTTTAATTAATGCACTAAGTGAGCAGCTTCTTGGAAAAGACAAATGTTTCCACCATTGCACATGCTTTAGTCATTTCTTAATTTATATTATTCAATATAGTACTATTTTTGGCTGTGGATCTGTTCTGTAATCTATATCAGTATATTTGGAAACCTTTGTATACCATTAATTAATAGTTATTAATAAACTACCACATCCACCAACAGGTTCTAGACAACTTACAATAAATAAGAAAACAGAAATAAATACACACAACACACACAATTGAAGACAAATCCTGTTAACTTACAATAAAATTAAAAACATTATTTCTAGATAGGACTTTGCTGATTGTAATAATATACTACTCATTATTCAAAGACCATGTAATAATATTAATTTCTTAGTGTATACAAAAAAGCAAGACTATAAAACATTTAAATTACTGAAGGGCACCTAAATATGTAGCTCCATATTCTTGTGGTAAATGCAGTATTTGTAAAGATTTCTACATTTAAAAAGGTAGACTTCAAGCTTTGTTAGTAAAGCATTGTTTTGAAAAGAGTAATACAGAATATAGTTTACATAGTTTTTGTGCATTGAGATAGTTAAATGGGGAGAAGGTTTAAAAAAAAACCTCTGAAGGGAGGAACTATTGACCCTAACCATGATCCCTCTTTGATTTTAATAAGAAAACTAGCAGCAAAATATGTTATGATTATGAAAACATAGCCAGCTGTGCTTGCCATTATTTCTATTTTGAGACACAGCTAATGTAAGATATTTCAGTATTGTATTCCTCTGCTATAATAACATACACCTGAAACAATTACAGCTTAATCCAGTACCCATAGTTCAAAGCTGTCATAATTGAAGAACAAGGCACTGAATTTATAATCTGTTTTTGTCTATAGATCCTGTAATTATACTGATTTGTTTGTCTCTTGAATTATCAGATTTGTGGGTTGAAATTCATGGCTTTAATTGTTCTTATTATTTTTGCTCAAATAAGCCATAATAAGTCACTTATAAAATAAATAAAACTTATCTGGTTTGGATGGTGTTTCAAGATTTCTAAAGCAGTGATGCCATTCTGTTCATTTATGGCAGATCAGATTTCTATAAATTGGATTTTAATTATTTGTTTACTTATTTATTTGGGCCAAAGTCCACATTTTAAAAAAAACATAAAAATAAAGTAAGTTAAAATATTTATAGAACAGCTAAGGTTTATGAATATATTCAAATCGTAGAATAATAAAATATTGATAAACAGGGAGGCAGTAGATTATTTTTTTTCTTGAATAAAAAAAACAAACATAAAATGACATGCTGTCCGCTTGATTAGAGTACAGAAGCAAATAAATCTAATGAAATCTGGAAAGAAACTTTCAGATGAATTAGGAAGTGGTGCTTGAATTCTATTTTTTCTTCTGGCTTTTCTCATCTTTTTGAATTTCTTGTCTAGACAACTCCCTTTTCTCTAGTAGTCCTCAAATCAGATTTCCTTACTGACTCTGACTGACTCCTTTTTCCAGGTACATAACTGGAAGAAATCAGTTAAGAAAACTAGAAGCAGAGAAAATAAGATCCTTGGAAATGGAGTCTAAGGTAGTGATTAAAGGATGTGATAAAGTAGCAGCTGGCAGACAGCTTGGAGTCAGTAAGGAAACCAGAACTGGGGACCTCTAGAGAGGAGGGAGTTGTCTAAGCAAGACAGTCAGAAAGACTACAGAAGCCAGAAAGAAAATTTAAGAGCCAGTAAAGATATAAAAAGTTGTGGATTCAAGATAACTCCCTGCACAAAGGAGTAAGGATTAGAGTAGTAGTTTTACCAGAAATCAATTATGAACAAGGAGAAAGAATAGGAAAAGCTTAGCCTGAAAAGGGACACCCCAAAGAGATAAAATAAATTAAAATCAAAACTTTAAAGCAGTAGAAATAGATTACTTGTGGGTAAACAATAGATAAAGAGGGGGAAATATGTGGTTTTTCCAATGGTGAGATTCAAATAATTTAAGAACCAGTTCTCTGCCCTAATGATCAGCTAGTGGTTAGGTGGTCATGTGACTGGGTGGGTGTGACCAACTCAACATCACTCACTTCGTGAGGCACCTCGCCTCACTCGGCCTCTCCTCTCCTCACCATGCCCAGCCCTGCCTCATCATCCCCTCCCATCCCAACCACTCCTTGTCATGCCCAGCCTCTCCTCACCTGGCCCAGCCTCTCCTTGTCTTATGACCACAATTGAGCCCCAAATTTATGTTGGTAAGTGAGAAATTTATTAGTGAATTTTGCCTCATTTCATGACTTTTCTTGCCACATTTGTTAAGTGAATCACTGCAGTTGTTAAGTTAGTAACATGGCTATTAAGTGAACATGGCCTCCCCATTGATTTTGCTTGTCAGAAGGTTACAAAAAATCACATGATCCTGGGACGCTACAACCATCATAAATGTGAGAAAATTGTCAACCATCTGAATTTTGATCACATGTCCATGAGGGTGCTGCAATGGTCATGTGTGAAAGTCACTTTTTTCAGTGCTATTGTAACTTTGAATGGTCACTAAATAAACTGGTGTAAGTCAAGGATTACCTATACAAAAATACAAAAAACTTCTTTGCTTGCAAAAAGACCTAAATACCAATCATTAGAAATGAGGGAATACATACTAAAGAACAATGACAGTCACAGCCATCATGGAAACCTAACCTTTTGTCTGAATACCTTCCTTTTCATCAGCAATACCTGCAACCTGGAGTTACAAATTAGGTAGGGTGCCAGCACAACTTGAGGAATTAAAATAGTTAAAATGCAATGATAACTATCAGCAGCCAACTCTTGCTCATAATCCTTTGGCATTTAAGCTCTTCAGAAAGGAAATCATTCAGGTTTAAGGAAAGATCACATGCCCCCAGAAAGGCAGTAAAAAAAATCAGAAAGAATGCCAAGCTTGCATCCTACCTCTTGGAAGTACACCCCAAAATGACAGTGCCAGGAATCAGTAAAGCAGAATAAAAAGCTTAAAAACAACCCTTGCCCTTTAAGAAAGTCAAGCCCCTAATAAAGCAAAGAAAAGCAAAGTACCAGCAAAGAAAAGAAAAACTCAGTAGAAGCTCAGGCTACAGAAAGTGTACGTACTGCCAAGAACTGTTAGTTGTTACAATGTAACAAGGTTTAACCACAGAGGCAGTTTCTGAAAATACTGCAATAAAGATAAAGATTAGGCTAAAAACAACAGACAGAGGCAGATCCAAATGTTGCTTTCCTAACAGGATTAACTCTGTAAAGTAAACTCTGTAAAACAAAAAGCTGTTTCTTCCAATAGCCAGTTCACTGAACTGCTCATAAAGTTAGCTAATGGCTCTCCTGAATTGTTGCAAACTGTTTGAATTCCACCACTGATTTAAGCTCTTCTGAAAGTGGGTGGGCATATTTGAGCTACAAAATTGTATTTTTAAACTAATTGTATTTTAAACTATCAGCTCATTTAATTATTTTAACTGGTTTTTAGATTTTTTCTATGTGTTTTTACTTGCTGTACACTGCCCCGAGTCCCTAGGGAGAGGGGGCGGTATATAAATGTAATAAATAAATAAAAATGCTGAGCTAAAGAGACAAATTAATAAAGTATATAGGACCCAGTCCAAGTCTCTGCCCTCCTAAATAGGTCAGGATCACAACTGTCAGGACAACCATGACCTGGATGATTGAAGAATCAACATAGACAAGAGACTCCTGTGGTCAGTGAACTGAAAGCATCCTTTCTCACCTAGAATAAGCAATCCTTAGATCTATTTCCATCACTTAAAGATACCTTCTGGTGTCACTCACCTCATAAGATATATAAGGAAACCATCCAGATTTAAGGAAATATCACATGTCCCCAGAAAGGCAGTAAAAATAATCAGACAGAGTACTAAGCTTGCATCCAGCCTCTCAGCCATTGCTTAACTCAATCATGCAGGTAGCGGAAGTTAGAAAAGATCCCTTTACCATGGGGGGAAGACTTCCTGACGTTCTTATTTTTTTTGTAACAAACAAACAAAGAAGCCAAAGACAAGCCAGATCCCTCCATTTAGAGAAGATTACATATCCAAGAAAAAGGCCCATGATCACCTTCTCCCACCCTTAAATGGGGACAGAGGAAGCAAGGAGTGGCTAAGAGAGGATTCAGATGTGTTGGAAGTATACCCCAAAATGACAGTGCCAGGAACCTCTAAAGCAGTGTAAAAAGCATAAAACAACCCACCCTTTTTTAGGAAGTCAAGCCCGGAATAAAAATACCAGCAAGGGGAAAAAAACTCCAGAAATGTAGTTCAGGCTGTAGAAAGTCTGGGCATAGTGCAAAAACCATTAATGGCTGTTACAATGTAACAAGGCTTAACTGTAGAGGCAGTTAAATTTGAGTGCACTCAAACAGGGCAGTAAAGTTAAGCAGGATTAGGCTAGAAACAACAGACAGAGGCACCAGAATACCTCTTTCCTGACATGATTAACTCTGTAAGATGGGAAAAACAAAAGGTATTGGAAGGAGATTTCTTCCAACAGCTGGTTTGGCAAACTGCTCAGAAAGTTAGCTACCAGTTCTTGTGAACTGGTGCAAACCAGCTGAATCCCACAACTGGGCTTTTCTCTCTGTCATAGTTTGCCTGGCTGGGATTCTGCTTCCGACATCTGGAAAGGAGAACAGGACATCTTGGGCTTTCATAGCATGGAAATCACCAGAAATTTGAGGAGCTGATCAGAGGAGAAGCAGACCAGATTTAGATGAAGCAGTTTGAAGAAAGCTAATCTAAGAGGAGAGATCCTACAACCAGAACAGAGAATCTGCTACATGAGAACATTACAGAAGCAACTGTTGCTAGGGCTTTTTCCATAAGAGGTTGCTAGTAGCATTGGTTTGTTAAAATGCATACTGTGCTTTAAAGAGATTCCTCTATCTATTCTGTATAAATATTGGCTCTGAGCAAACCTCCTTACAAGACCCAGGGAAAGCCACTCCAATATAGCCAATGGTTTATTTATCATTTAAAATGCATGATATGTTTGTATATATCTATAATTGTTATTCTATTTATTGCAAGAAGAAAAGTCTCCTCTTGTCATAACTAAAGGTTTAATATTGTTCCAGTTAGTGCCTCAGGAAAGAGGGAGAAAACTATCATTTATAGCACTTCTTTCCTACTTGTTGGATACTTGGCATTAAGTTTCTTTGAAATGAATATGAGCTGCAGAATTCTAAGATCTCCAGAAATCCCATTCCTTGAACTCAGAACATTTTCTGTGTTAAAGCAGAAGCTGGAAATAATATTAAGAATATTTTCATTGTTTCTTTATCACACTAATAACAAGATTTAGAATATTAAAAAAGGAGAATATCAGTTCCCAGCATTCTTGTGAATTGAACTGTTGCTAGGAAACAAAAATGAGAATTTCCTTTCAAACTTGCCCAGTGTGGCTCTGTATATGGACCTCAATTATGGCTGAACATCTATAAACATTCATTTGATATATAAGCCTATAATTGTGTCAATAATTAATAAATATTCTTAATAAACATTCACAGAATATGCTGAAAGTTAATTTCCACTGTTATGTCCATTCCAAACCTCAACCAAACAACCATTCTTCAATGCATATGGAACCTCTAACTTAGATACATAATAAGAATTATCAGGGACAAGATCAACAACTGTCAAATGTATCTGGTTTTTCAAAGAAAATATGCATCCATGCTCTTACCTACCAGAATATCTAGGAGTTCACTTTTTTGTTGTTCTTACATATTTAGATACCAAAAGTAACGGGAAACTGCACAAGTCAGCACACAGTTATTTCTTCATTACAATATAAATATACAGATCCATGACCTAGTGAATGTTTGCTAAGAAAAAAACCTCCTCTACTAGGAATCATGGATTCACATAAATCCACTTAATTCTCATGCCCACATTAGTAGGTAAATTTTTATATTTTGTATTTGTTCCAGAGGTTCAAAATAAACAAACAGGTTACAAAATACTTGAAAAATTAAAAGTTCATAAAGTTAATAGCATAAGTGGAAAAGCATCTGACTTTACATATTTACATATTCAAATAAAGTTAAGTGAATGTTTTTCATTCTCTCAAAAATACATAAAGGATTGGGGAACTGATCATATATTTTGTTAATAAACATGTTAATGAAGTAAGGTTTAAGATTCTGCTCCACTTTTTTTCTAACCTTTAAAAAGATGTTCTTATAAGGCTTCCTTTCACCTTTCCTTCTGTTATGGAATGCTTACATGACATGTAACATTGTCATGTGTATAATATAAAAATGCTGGACTGTTGTATCTAATGCTTGTCTTGCTAAGCTTTCTGTGAGTGAAATTCTCAAGATCTACTTCCAAAAGTATTTGCGGTAAAATTATTTTACCTTCCTAATGCTTTCTGGCAGGTGTTTAATATATTTTTAACAAAACATTTTGACAGCTGAAGCATTGGGATTTACTGGCAACCTAGTAGGCTGTTGATGGATGGATGCTGAGTAGAAATTGAAAACATTTGACTTCAGAAAATATCATGGCTATAGCACTGACAGGACAAGAAATAGTTTATTGTCAGATGTTCTGGTTCAATGTAGGCCATATAGTATCAATATTTTTTAAAAAAAAACTCAAGAGTTTAGAAACAAATAGTAAATAAAAGCCTACATCAGGGGTGTCAAACTGGCGGCCTATGGGCCGGATAGATCATGTGCAGGCCAGCCCCACCCTGGCTTCGCAAAGGCAGAAAATGTCATGATACATCATGTGACATCACGTGACATGATCAAGTTTGACATCCATGGCCTACATCGCCTTTTATTACTTCAGGTCCTAATGGGTACTGAAACACTACTTTAGTGCACAACTACATAACTACATTGATTTACTAACACTCAGTGAAGAAAAATGCCAAGGGGCTAGAATTTCTCTTGTCCAGGATGTGATGTCTTAGATAACTGCTGGATTCCTCAGCAGACTCTGTAAATTTGGCAATTTGGTAAGCCAACTGAGAGCAGCAGAAGTTAGACCTATTAAAAAAAGGATTTTCTGATTTCCTCATGCAGTGCTCCCTGCTAAAGTAAAATAGTGAAATTATTCCAGCTACCAAATTATTCATTAAACATAACTATATTCCATGGGATGGAAGAAGCTTGAATTAGTTAATGAAGTTTGGTATGGTTTGAAGATAAAGGTATTTCTCTGAGGCCCTGTTTTTTTTTTTTAAAAAGTTTTTTATTTTTAAGACAAACATACAAAAAACATACATAACATAAAAAACATATAAATCTAAAAAGACATCGTCCAATACCATGCTTACAGTGTGTCAGTTGGTTACAAAAAAAAAATTGTGCCATTCTTTCATAGTCTTCCCTTGTAATTATATTCTAATTTATCATTTATCTTAATATATATACATATCTATTATTTATATTCTTTTGACTAATCTTTTATTCCTTCATTTTTAAGAGAGAATTCTCAGTATTTAAAATTTTTTCGCCAAAGCGAAATAGTTGAAATAATGAGGCTGTTGAAGTGATGGGCCGGTGCCTGGAGGCCGTGCGGAGTTGGATGGGGTTTAACAGACTTCAGCTCAA